>LGRX02022161.1:0-13063 GCA_001247695.2 Cymbomonas tetramitiformis
CTATCCACCAAGATTAAGCATGTGTTGATCCGTTTTCACTACTTTCGGGGGTGGGTGTGTGCTGGGTACCTAGTGCCTGTTTACATCAACACTTTACTCAACCTGGCTGATATCTTCACCAAGCCTCTTCCTGGGCTCAAGGACAAGGTGCGGGTGATCATCGGCATGATCGAGTCCTTCATGGACGTGATCCGCCCGCACCCCAGTGGTGCGGGTGACTCCTAGGTTCTCTGGTCCTCTGTCCGGCTGAGCTGCAGGCCTATGAGCCGGCAGCGGTCGGGCAAGGGGTCTTTCTGGTCTGACTGGATTGATGCCCTTTGACGTGGTGCCCTTCTGGACTGGACTTTGTGTTCGTGGACAGACTGGTACCTATGACCTGCCCTATGAGACCTTAGACACCGACAGCTCTACTCTGACCTTAAGCACATCTGACTGGATTCTGGCCTTTGACTACATCTTGTACCTCTTTGACATCTTCTATGACCTCGAGTACTGGTTGACCGTCGAGCTGAGCAGTATCAGATGAGAGTATCTATCGGGAGCGAGATCTGGCGGAGACCAGTCACTATTTTCATGTCCTTGTGGCAGTCCACCTAGTTGGCATGCATATACTAGTACTTTAGCATTCGGTTTAGAGGGTTAGCCGGAAGCGGGGATGGCGGCAGGTCGGCCCTTTGGTTGATGTTGTCCTGATCCGTGGACGGGGACCTCTTAGTTTGCATTAGCTACCTGTTTCACATTCTTGTGCCACCTCAGCCGAGGTGGTGTGCTGAGATTCAGTAGTTCAGTATCACGTATGACGTATGAGAGTGACAGTGACAGTACAGTGACTTCCTACCTGTACTCAGTAGTTCGACTTCGGTAGCTTAGACTGTGACACACGATACGATTGCCTAGTGACGGCCTCAGAGCTTAGATAGCCTGAGAGTCGTGTATTCATTTCTATCTTTTGATATACCCGATTGCCTCGCTCAAACCCTACGGCGTTCAGCGTTTTCACTGTGTCACTAGGACATTCTAGTACAAATCAATCATGCACTTACCTTGAGGTCACGGGCTCAAGGGAAGCCCGCATGACAAATAGTTACTCGAAGAAATTTCACCGAAATGATGGCGTTCATCCTTTTAGGATGCGCCCAAATCCCTCATGCGTCCCTCAAAAATTGGCTCTCACTCGTCGTGTTTTCAAGGCGGAGCATGCGAGCAGCATTGTGCACGCATTGTCAGGTTTAGCCCAGGCAGCCCTCCCGGGAGTCCCGGTGTAGGCCCCTGACTAGACCCCTAGTCCGATCTGACTCGGGTACCGTTGCCCGTGTGTGTCACTGTTGTGTCACATGCCGTTAGGTACCGTTCGGGACTTTCGCCTAGGTTATAGGTTTCGGTATCCGATATCTATTCACTTAGTACATATTCCTAATTAGGCTCACTCCGAATATATCCGGTTGGGGTATATTCACTAGGTTATGAACCTCTATTCACTACGCATGCCCCTCGGAAAAAAAACACGATATCATTCGAGGGTGTAAGATACCATCCCGCCGAATGTTGTGTGAAAAAGTATCATGTACACCAAGAAATATATGCATACAACAAACATGCCCTCCGTTTTCATCGTTAAAATGCAAAGAAATGCTCGGTCAAAGCTTTGTCGGAACGTTCAAAAGCGAGGAAGTTGGGATTCCGAGACGATCGAGCGGCAAAACTGAGCTCTCAGGGTTTTCGGGTAACTCGTCAACCCTGCACGTCGCACGGCTCCCCCTAAGTGCGTCTTCGGTCTTGTAGCCGCCGCGGCAAAGACTGGGCGTGTCATCCCCTTAGTTTATACCCCTTGGTATGGATATGACGACCTCACTCAGGAGTCGGGTACTGTAAGTCCGTCCGAGTAAATATTTGTAAGAAATAGTGTCAGAGGGCACTTGATGACGGCCATGACGACCAAACATCGCATCGGGTCGCGCGCGTGGGTCGTAGAGTTAAGAGTAGCGTCGTGACACTTCGATACGACATACGTCGTATCGAAGGATGCCATGCCATATGCCATACAGCGTTTTAGGTCCATATTTATTTTCACATCAAGTATAAAAGCCCAGAGACGTCATATGGCGTCTTTGACCCAGAATTCGAGTTCTTTGGTTTTCATAGCCTGATTTGTCCGCTTATTCTGAATTAGTGTATTCCGCTAACTTTGACGGCTTCGAAGTATCCTACGTGGCGAATTGTCAAAATTCGGCGGCGCGCTCTTTCAGTATCCCTCAAAAGGGCATGTTTAGCAAAATTGTCGGGTGGAATCTCCGGTCTTGCCGCGGTTTGACCGGACAGCGCGCCAACGTCCTCCCGGTTTCCGCTAGGGGGACGGTGGCGCTGCTTGAGGGAACGCTCATTAGGTCTAATCTCAAAACGAGAAGCGGATTCTGTCCGACAGTTTTGTTGATCTTTGCATGATTAACAATATTTATTACGGACAACACCTTAGGAGTTCAATATACTAAGTTTAGTACTTCGACAGCCTAGCGACATCCCGCGGAGATAGAGCGGAAGAAGTGCTTCATACCGCCAGCGATTCGTTGAGCGGATGAAGCGCATCTGCGCGTTTTAAACGTTTTACATAAGTTCACATAGTTGTGTTAAGTAGCTACAGCCACTCCCTTGGTCAGAACGCCAAGAGAATGGCGTTTCGAGGATGGCGTTTACCGCTCCTCGCCACTCGAAGCGAGGAGATCCGCTTCGAGTGACCAAATCTGAGCGGGCAAGTTACCTAGCGCCCAAATTATGTCGTGTGCAACATATTTTGATGCTAGCATGCTGCGGATGTTCCTAATCTATTCATTAATTAACACCGCTGAAACAGCTCTTTACACTGGCGGAACGTGAGAAGTGCTCTTCACAACATGCAAGGCGGGTCTCGTGAGCGGCTCAGATGTCACGCGACGGGCGGGGGATTCGATCTACCGACCGATGCAGCATCTGAGTGCAAATGTGAGGTTTCATTACAACTCTAAGACGCTGTATGCCATGCCATCGTAGCTCACTACTGTACGTGTACGATGCGTCGCGTCGCGTCGTAGAACGAAGTGGAGCATCGTACTTCATACTTGGTACTTCATCGTAGTGTAGCGTCGCGTCGTAGAGTAGCGTCGTACTTCGATACGTCGCGTCGCGTCGTATCCTATCGAAGGATGAAACATGGTCGTGGTCTGCGTCCGTCTCATGCTCACAGCAGCAGCACGCCCGCGCCCCCATACAGTACTTTTATAAGCCCCCCGAGACGGCTGGATGCTGATGCTGCTGTAGCTAAAGATTTTTACTTGTGGTACCTACACGTCGGATTTCGTGCGATGGGCACTCTGTGACAGTCTACACTGCCCACAACCTTGCTCGTAGAAACCAGGGGTGGACTATTATATAAGCGTCACGTGTATATATAAAGCCGCTTGTATATATAAAGCCGCTGATATTTGCGATGATCGATGATGCATAAACGCAGTGGCAATTCATGCAGACATTTATTCTGAGTATATGCATTGTGTGGACGCGCATGCATGCTACAATTATAAAAACACGCAAGTGGCACAACGTGCTTCCTTTTAATAGACATTTATATTTGCAGACGGCGTGCTCACATGTCGCGATGAGATCTAGCGGGCTCCTTTCTACATCGTCTGCATGTCAAACACGCATGGTGCAATTATGAAATATATCTGCCCACAACTCGCTTCCTGTATCGCAACTGTCGAGCCTGCGTGTCGGTTGGGATGCATCCAACGGGATATCTGCCAAGACGCCATGCGAATGGAGACGATACACATTTAAATTCAGCCATTGGCACTACCATGCGAGTATAAAATGTCAATCATGATAATCAAGCAAATATATTCAAGCAAATGCGCAGATGGCGTATTGTATCATGTTCGCATTCATTCTGACAAGAGATGATACAATACGCTAAACGGTAGTTCGTAGAATCCATGACATAGCTTGAGCTCATGTCAGCGCCCAATAATCCAATTTTCTCGGTATTAATGGAATAGTGGTGAGTGCAACAGAGTTTGCTGTAGGAATAGAAAGGTATTTCTCGAAATACCGTCACCACCGTCACCTCCACTTAAGACAGTGACATTACGGTTACAAGCGCTTGCCTTTAATGCTGATGTTTCGAGAAGTGATAGCTTTTAGCGTAGGTGTGGCTTTCTTATAGCCGACAAGAGTGTAGCTGTTGGGGGGATAGGGTATGTCGGATAGAAGTCGAAAGGTCCAACGGGAGTCGAAAAGTCATTTGGGTGCTGAAAGTCCATTTTGAGCTGAAGCACTAGCTGAAAATGAGCTGAGGTGAAAGTCTTTGCAGGTGTGCCTTGCGGACGGCCTGCGACTGTCCTTCGACGTGGTAAGTTGTGTGGGCCATTCGAGGCTATCCTCAGGTGGAAGGTAGAGAACAGCAAACTTCAGTCCACCTCGGTCAACTTTGGACCCGCACTTCAATACGTGGCACGCACCACAGCATATTCTTTCGTGAAAGCTGCGTTTCATAGGAAGCCTAGCCGAGCTCTTGCGGAGGAGCTTCTCTTGTCAGAATGAATTGCCCAGGAGTTTTTAATCTTGAGGACGATGAATACCGCACGACAAGCCTTGTTCCTCGTGCTGGAGGTGTGCCTCGACTCCCGACAAGCCTTAGGTCTCTGCCAACTCCACTCGATCTTCTGTTTTGTGCAAGACGTCACGTCTGAGCTGACTCCTCTTTTTTGTTCGCACCTGCTTGTCACGTATACATGTCGTCCACACAACTTCTATTGCTATTTTTGTCAGTTGAGGCTTTTGCTGCAAAGCGTGAGGAGGAAGAGAAGGATGTTGAGGCCGCGGACAAGCATGGAGCAAGCCGAATGTACAGTGCCATATTCTTCCTTAGTCGGCTCACAGTCTCGTTTACACGTTTTCAATATCTTCATAACTGCAACGAACACGATCGACGTAACGATGTGATGCAGCGTCTTCTCACGTTTTAATTCACCTACTGCACTCTTAAATTCAAATTCAAATTCGAAAAGTTCGGTGGCATCTTGTTCGCTGCCTTTTGAACTTTTAGCCCATCGATAACCTGCGAATCCCGCCTAAGGTGCACTATTTCAACCGATATCGCACTCGGACTTGTATGCCCCTCAACATTGACAGCAGGTTCTTTATTCACCCTAATGGAGAGCGGGTTTTTAACGTGGAGCAGGGTTTCTGAACACGAGGCTTTACGCGTGTGTGCAACGCGAATTTCCCTCTTCATTTTTCTGGCCGTCCCCATCGTAGTTATATTTGTCTCATTAATAGTTGGTGAGCGACTTCCTTCGCTACCCGCCCATCAATTTCAAAGAAGGTTCGGAGAGATTTGCTTTTCTTGAAGGGAGACCTTTGCTATGAGTTTCTTGCGAGGCATTTATTCCCCCTGTTGACTTGAGAAGTCCGTAATTCAAACCAGGTCGTGAGGTTGGCTGAAGGGACATGGGTTTGGGGCGGCTGCATCTCCATCTCAGGCGGTGTATTGGCTGCAATCGAAGACTGGCCATTCAGGGGCAAGTACAATTTTCCTGCATCCCAAGCTTGCATTGTGCCAAATTATCCCGACTGTATTGACCACGTTTATTTGAATCGGAGTGCTCTGCTCCAAGAGTCATGGCGTGACACTCGCAACATCCCTGCAGTTCGTGAAACAGCGACGTTTGCATCAACTAAGTAGTCGGGGGCGACCACGTTCGGCTGGCAGATGGTTTCCTTTACGTAGCCGGCCAGATAACGTGCGGGACGAACCCTCTGGTGTCGGAAGTCCCAGCCTCAACAATTGGTACACCCCTTTGGCGAAAATGGGCACGGGGAAGACTGCAATGTTACATATATTTCGGGAGTATTCTTGTGCATTTGCTCGGCGATGGCGGTGTTCCCACTCTCTTGCTCAGTTATATGTTCTCTTAAAGGCAGGAGGTAACATGTATCACAGGGCAGGAGGCAGGCGGCGTGCCTCTGGGCAGGAGACGCGTATCACAAGGCCAGGAGCAGCATCTTATCCACAAGGAACGGGGAGGCAGCGTGTATCACAAGGCAGGAGGCAGCGTGTATCACAAGTCAGGAGGCAACGCTCAGGCGGAGATATGTATGCACCAACTCACTCGGCGAGCGTTGGCCCTTGTTGTGCAGGGATAGTCTTGTCCCTGTTTGTAGGCATCTGGGGACTGGGCATTTTATCGGTTGCCATCGCTTTGGTTGGAGGATCTATACTGGATCCATTAGTGTCAATTTTCGCACTCGACAAACCAGCTCATTACGTCCCGGAGCTTCGAGCTCGCAAGCAAATCGTGAAGGTATGCTAGACTCACTTATCCGAAGTTACCATGAGAATGGTAGTTTGATGGCGTTCAAATCTCGTGATTCCCTTCCTCAAAACGTCGGTTTGAGTGTAGTAGATACAACCACGCCATTTTAAATTACACACGCGAACAATGAGCTGATTAACTTTGAGATGCGTACGTTCGTTTTCGCGATTGGGTAACGTTCAAAGGCCTTTCTTACCTTAGTGAGAGCACTGAAATTCTGAAGTTGTTTTTCATATTATCCGGCAAGCATTATAGGAAACGCCGCTTTCTGATGATACACAAAAAAAAGATTTTTGGTTTCAGAAGGATGTCAGCTCCCCCAAGAGACTGTGATTGATCGCATATTCAGGTTGAGGAAAGAGTGAATTGGCTGCGCGCTGTCTGACATGGCGATATTTGGTGAAAAAACTGAAATGCAAGATTGGGTTTTCACAAACTCTCTGACCATTCCATCGTAGGGTTTAGGCCGGTATGCGCGCCGATGAGGTGACACTTTGTGAGCCTGTGCATACTCTCACTGTTCCCGGGAACGTGACCGAGTGGCAATTCACACTGGAGAACTGAACTAGACGATCTACATCATCCTAAAACTTTGTTGTAATCAAATGATGCCCGCATCCGTGGTGTACAAAACATCCTTCAAGGGTTGGTATGCACAGGTGCACATTCAGAAATCAGGTCAAACTGGATTGAAAATGAAAGGGAGTTGAGCGAGCTTACTAGGCAGTAAGTGGTTAAGCGACGCAGTGTCGAATACCTTAAGTGATGGTAGGCATTGGGAGTTTAGGGAAAGTCCCGTCAACTCTGGTGAGGAGTCTTTGAATGTGTGAACATGTGTCGAGTAGAGCCTAAGGGCTTCAATCTCTTGCGCAGTGGCTGATGTTGTGCGGTCTCACCTGCAGATAGGAACGATAAAGTATGGAGGGCTGAACAACTTTCTCAAAAGGTTAGATGTCGATGATACCGTCGGTATTTCTGCCGCGGTAAGTATTGCTGTTATCGCTGTTCCCTAAAACTGGAAGCAGCAGCAAAACGCTGATGGGGCAAATATTGGCAGGAATTCGAAAAAATAGCAGCTAACGAAGGAATTTTGGAATACTTGGATGTGAAGGCCCTTTCGCTGTTGTTTAAGGTGCGACTTCTCCTCTGCCAAGAATTCTTTCTCATATTCAAGACCAGCCACTGCGGGTGCCTTCTGCACCTTCATGCATTTTATCCCACTTCTATGATGCCGGCCACCAGAAGACCAGGACTCCCTCTTGTGTTGCGCAGGAGATCTCGCGACATTTCAAAGGAACTAAGGGAGACCATCAGTTACAAGTAGAAGACTTGGAGGCGTGGCTGACCGTTGGGTACAGAGACAGTAAAACAATACAAAGAAAGCAGCTTATAGTTTCAATGCGTACATCCCTTGTCTATATCTTCGTCACAATGTCTGGTGTGATATTCCTGACGTCCTTGATTCTTGGTATGTGTGCTACTCCTCTTTACTTTCGTTGAAAACTTCGACGACTTTACACTCTGCATGAATTCCTTGTCCTTGACTTCACTTTGGGTCGACACCAGATCTCTGCATAGTCAAGTGTCGACACAGGTTTTCCTTGTAAGACAGAAAACACAATGAAGCAAACCAATAGAGAATCATCTTGGAGGCCTGTAGAACCATACATTGGATAGAAGCAGTATTTGCCGAGTGCCGTGCTCCTTCCCCGTTCTTCCCTCATGATTGCCCGTCATACCTGCATCGTCTGTTTGCTTACTGCAAGCTGAGGAGCAGGTCATATACTTCCAGAACTTCTTCTGTATTTCATGCTCCAAGAGTCATAGTTCTGCAACCGGAAATTAAGCGCCGGTGTGGGCAAATATTGGTCCACATATGAGGAAGGCAGGAAACGTGTGTGGTAGCTAAAGAGAGTTGGTGCTCAAGTCCCTGCCCCGACTCCTGCAAGCCAGTCATACCTTTTTAAAATAAGTTGAGAGTCGAGAGAATTTGCTTATGTATGAGCAGGTGGAATACTTTCCATTGTTGAAGAACTTCTCGGAGAAGGCTGCTCCTTCAAGGATGGCTTCTACTTTGTTGCAGCCATGATGACTGGATCTCAGCATGAGATGACGGAGTGGTTCCCTGAGCACTTTCTGGGCGAGGTAAGTTCAGACCTGTGCCATCTCTATTAGTAGTTATGCATTTATTACTGGATAAAAGTATGAAGTGCGATCGAGTTTAATCTTGTCTTTGTGATTTAATCTGATAGTTTGACGGCCAATATCACAATAGGCGCTTTTTGTTCCGATGTCCTGTCCACCTTGTTGCATTTTGGTCTTTGCGAGGATTTGCGATTGAAACTTTTCTCCTGCACCCCCCCTTTTGCTTTCTGAAGATTGAACCAAAACTGTACAAAATTGAGTGAAAACAGTGTGAATTTGTGGTGAGGTCATGCGACTTACGGGGCAAAAGGTGCTAACCACTCAGTTGTCTTGGGTGGTGGTCGGCCAGTTTTTCACAGTGATTGTGGGCGCAATTGCTGTGGGTGTGCTTTCGACCCTTGTTGGGCTGGTGGGCGGTGGTATCCTCACACCGGTTATTAAATTATTTAGCCTCGCCAATCCACGAAAGGAGAACTTCTGGAAAGATGTCAACAGACACGATATCCCTCAGGAGAGCTTGATTCATGACTACCTCTAGGTATTAACTTTCCATGGTAGACGCCTATCAGATTCAGGCACAATGCACTGGCTTTTGATTGTATCATTTATGTCTGCGTGCCTGCGCATTTGAAGTATGCTCAGTCATGCATGGCGTAATGGCACCCTGGACTTCAAATCAGACTCCTTCAAAATCAGGTAGATACGATGGAGAAAATTATAAAACCACACACTATACAGCTGAAAGTGATCATTCTAGTATGAGACCCTTGGATTTGCTTCCTGTGTATATAAGAGAGTCCAACACAATTTTCTAAATATATTAACACGCGGTTTAGAACTCTGTTGAATTATATAGAATGCGACAAATATCAAAGTCATATAGGAAGCGATTGTACTTGGCAGAAGGTGCCATAAACATTTTTTATGATAATCATGATAAACGCATACACACTGCAATTGGAAGTCCAATGAAAGGGCGGTAAATGCAAGTGGTTGCGCCGAACCAGAAATCTCCTCTCATCACGATTGTCATCATGTGCGATGCAGGACAACTGCAGCCTCGAGAGTCAGCAGAAATAGCACTGTAGCTAAAGTGTAAATCGTGTGAGAGACCTGATTGGAGGTCGGCTGAGAAATGGAGGGATGCCCTTACCTTGTCAGTGCTGAAGGGGTGTGTGTTATTGTAAATATCACCGTTGATCTTACTGCTGCAGGATGCAACATACGGTATGCTGTACTATCCGGCATATTTGTTTGACTGCTTCATCCAACAATATATGTGTCGCAACAAACTACATCGAAATACAACATATTAGTATATTATATACCATTCATTATGGAAATATGCGCCCGCTCGAAAGATAAGTCACTGCACTTTGTACCCGCTAGTGTGCTGAGATCGGAATGATGCCATCGCGGTGTCTCGTCACGTTGGAGCTTATTTCGAGCGAGGGTCATGCCATGTCGCGGTGGCCAACGGAGCGACAGAGTTACGCCGTGGACTGACGTCATCCGTGGTGCTTGCGCTGCCTGGGCGTGCTCTGTAGCGTGCTGACGTCATCCTGTGCGTCCGTATACACGTCAATGGACTGGAAACAGCTGAGAAGGCGTTGCCTACGGATTGGTGTGGCCACACCGACCGCGACAGTGACGGCATGTAGTGTGACGTGCTGCAGTCGCCGCTCGCTTAATGCTGCCGGTCGCTCGTCTGGCGCCGTTCGAGTTACTGTCGGTGGGCTGCTGAGTTGGACAGTGACCGAATGTGTATAACTGAGTTCGCGTCTTTTCGTGGGGTGACGTGGGTGGTTTGCTGCGACTGTACGGTGAAAGGCTGCGTGTATAACCAGGTTCACGGTCTGCGCGTGTTGCAAGCTCGTGATATAAGTGCTGGCGCTTTTGACGGTGTTTCACATGGACGTGAGGGGTGTTAGTGGTCTTTGGCGCGATGTGTTGCGCACTGTACGGGCGCGTGACCTGATGTGGCGTGTAAGAGTCGATTTGGGGGCCTGCAACCCCCCTCCCCTCGCGTGACGGGCGGGTCGTGCTGTGCCAGGGTTGTGACAACAATGTAAAGTGGTGCCCGATAGCAGGGTAGTGGGATCTCTTGTGCTGTCAAATTATGCCGATATCGCCTGCTACCCGCCGAAATCTGGCTGGCACCGCTCCATGACCGGGAGCCCCGGTGCAGGCCCCTACCTGATATTGATATAGTTTCCTACCCGAGTGTGCTCGACTGCCACTGACCGCCACGTAGTCAGCCACCAAACCGAGCAGTTCCGACCGACCACCCACCGTCCGGGTTGCAGCTTTCGGGGTTTCACTGATAATATATATTCTGATAATA
Source organism: Cymbomonas tetramitiformis (assembly GCA_001247695.2). NCBI lineage: Eukaryota > Viridiplantae > Chlorophyta > Pyramimonadophyceae > Pyramimonadales > Pyramimonadaceae > Cymbomonas > Cymbomonas tetramitiformis. Next base: position 10,837 of record LGRX02022161.1, read on the forward strand.
TCTAAACAATCGACCTTTATTTTCCACTTACATAAGCGGGAATAGTATTCATCTACTGCCTTAGGTGCGTTGCCAGTAACACGAACCGAAGATTCGGTTACAGTAGACTGTACGGGCAGTGTTATATGGCGTTGTCACATACCCAGCAAGTAGTCTAGCCCGACACCCGTAGCCCAGTACCTGACGATACGTAGTACAACCAGCGTGCCATCACCAAACTCAGGACGACCCTACTTCCCGTGAATATAACTAGCAGCACAGTTAGTAATTTCTTTTAAATTTTCAACGTATACCATTTACGACCAGTACTGCCCGATAGACAGTGAACCTCTCAAGTGTATTTGGCCCATTCAACGTACACTTTTCTCCGGCAGTTCCCGTACCTTTGAACGCATTTATACGTCCATCGCGTTGATCAGCATACATTGATGGCTAAGGGCCGCCGGACGCCTGGTGGGGCCGGGCGTCCCCGCCCCGTGGTGTGCGGGAGATTGTTGCCAGCATGGCTCCGCGGATGAGTTGATCGGTGGTTTTGGCTACGCAATTGGTGGTGGATAACGTTTTTTTATACACTCTGGCTTACTAATCGTTGGTGGTTAACGTCAATTGCTGGGGTTGGGTTGGGCTATTCTTAGGAGTGATCCCCCACCGCACGCCACTCCGCTTTCACCGGCGTGTTCCCCTCGTCGTATTCTACGACTACTCGCCGCCGCGCGCGCTATCAATGCCCCGTTTCTCTTCCGTTGAGACAACATTTCCCGCTAACGGCTGTTCATCCCCACGTTATATTTTCCCATCCCGCAAAAACCATTTTTCAATCATGCGTGGACCCTTGACTAGAAATCGACGCCACCGCTGGTGCACCGTATTCAGCGAATCCGGCGACACCTGCAAAAGCTACGCCTGCAGCTTCCACGGCTGACGAGACATTACAGTGATCGACTCGTACATGAAAACCGCCCTACTGAAGAGTTGTTTCGACCACAAGGTGACCAAATCTGTCTTGGCCAAATTCGTGACCGATGACAAGAACGACAGGTTGATGGGATGCACTGCTCGTACAGTATATGCCGTATATCATAATGGTGCGTATCACTTCACCACCATCCTCGGCGCGCGACTGGATTGACTCCAGGGGGCACGACGTTTCCTACTACATACGCAGAATATGCTGGAGCAGACAAGGTACGTCTTTGTCGCGCCCCTGGTTCCATGGATCGCGGTTTCCGTCACGCGTGATATGATTGAGCGCACACGTGAGGGATCCGGCCACCACCGGGTGCACGCCGGGCCTCACGCGCGGTGCTTTCATTCGTGACCGCTCTATGTGAACAGGAGGCAGCCGCCGGCTGCATTGCCTTGCGGCTCCTCCGCGAGGCATTCGTCATGGTGGCTCCGCGGCACTACGGAGACTTCGTTGACACGAAGAGAATCGTCCACACATCTAAATCTTGATAACCAACGAAATCGATCGTCATTATCGAATCCCTCGACATCAATTCGACCGTGAAAACGGCCTAGTAAGTATGCCATATATATTCACGTTTACGCGATAGACTAAGGAACCCTAAACCGAAGTCCGTTTTTGTGACCATCCATAGGTTCGTTGTGGCAACTGACACTAAGAAATCTCGAACACTCTTGCACATAATGCATACTTTCTTCACCTGTCAACGTTATGCATTATGCCATATAGCACTCCACACCTATGCGAGGCAGCTCGCTATTTTGTTAGCAGCTTGTACTATGGAACATGCAGAACACGTCCTCAACACTAGGCACTACCATTCTGCCATCCTTTCTTGCTATCTCAGAGGTCTCCTGGTCAAGAGCTCCATTTGCCTCAGCTTACACTAGTGTGCCGGTGTAGTACAACAATGTGTTCTTCCCCTCAAAATCGAGCTGTCTCCGCTTGATCCGCCCGGGTGCTTTTTGCTCCTGCCAGTCCATTTTCAATGCTTGTGATGGAGCATGTCACTGCAAAACATGTTGGCCAAAGAAAAACTCGATATAACGGCATGCTCGATGTAAAGGAAACACTTAGTTTAAACTTGGTGGCGCTATCAAAGAAGTGGGGTATCCGCAGTGCAAGAGCATCCACGTGTTTCACCGTCTGACATCGGGGTGAAAGGAGTTTGTAAACCTACTGAGAAAGCATGCACCTATATGTGCATCGCCTTATGGCATATCGGGACAATGATATCAATGTGTACTTCCACCGGGGACC
>LGRX02022162.1:0-14747 GCA_001247695.2 Cymbomonas tetramitiformis
ACGCCTACTGTTCCTACCCTAAGTCCTAAACCTCCTAATCCTTCCCTAGTACGCCTCGAGGGCCCCCTCGTAGAGGTGGACTCTCCAGATGGCGTTTGCTTCCCCAAGTGCGCAAGGATGTGAGCATGGAGCAACTGATAGTTGTTTGCTCACACCCTTAGCTAGGCTCGTGAGCGCTATGCTCTCAGCCTTTGGCTCAGCAACGCCACTAGGGTCCGGTGCGACACCCACCGAGCTCCTCGTGCCACGGGCCCCTCGCCTCCTACGTGAGGCTATCCGCCTTCTATCGCGGGCCCCTCGTCTCCCGCGGCGACCTGCTCGCCTCCTCCGACGGCATGCTCGCCTCGTGGGGGTCGCGCCTATCGCACTCCGAGCATCGCTCCTCCCTCTCGCATCCTGCGACACGGCCTGGACGCCGAGAGCCTGCGAGCCTGTCGAGTCCAATGCCTCGGCCGATGGCCCGACCACGCCTCGCCTATCATGGGTCCCTCGCCTCCCGCGGCGACCTGCTCGCCTCCCCCGACGGCATGCTCGCCTCGTGGGGGTCGCGCCTATCGCACTCTGAGCATCGCTCCTCCCTCTCGCATCCTGCGACACGGCCTGGACGCCGAGAGCCTGCGAGCCTGTCGAGTCCATGCCTCGGCCGATGGCCCGACCACGCCTCGCCTATCATGGGTCCCTCGCCTCCCGCGGCGACCTGCTCGCCTCCCCCGACGGCATGCTCGCCTCGTGGGGGTCGCGCCTATCGCACTCTGAGCATCGCTCCTCCCTCTCGCATCCTGCGACACGGCCTGGACGCCGAGAGCCTGCGAGCCTGTCGAGTCCAATGCCTCGGCCGATGGCCCGACCACGCCTCGCCTATCATGGGTCCCTCGCCTCCCGCGGCGACCTGCTCGCCTCCCCCGACGGCATGCTCGCCTCGTGGGGGTCGCGCTTGCCGCAACCCGGGTATCATGCCACCTCCTCGCATCCGGCGAAGCGGCCTCAACGCCGAGAGCCTGCAAGCCTGTCGAGTCCAACGCCTCGGCCGATGGCTCGACCACGCCTCGCCTACCACGGGCTCCTCGCCTCCCGCGGCGACCTGCTCGCCTCCCTCTACGGCTCGCTCGCCTCGTGGGTGCTGCGCCTGCCGCATCAGGGACACCGCACCACTTCCCCGCATCGGGCGACGCGGCCACAACGTCGAGAGCCTGCGAGCCTAACAGGTCCGTGTGGCTAGGGGGCAGCCGTGCGCCCTCTCGGAGAAACGCCTCGCCGCCAGGTAGCGGCAATGACACCTCCTCGGGCAGCACCTCGGCAGAGCCACTAGAGGACATCCGTGCACACTCCATGGGCTGCACCTCGACTGTGCGCTCCGGTGATGACTGCGTGCACCCCTCACGCGGTGACTCGACTCTGCTGGCAGGTGGCCGCTGCGCGCACTCGTCGGGCCGCACCGCCAATGTGCCGCCAGGGGCCAGCTGTGCGCACTCTCGGAGCGACGCCTCCGCCTCCTCGTCGGGTGGCGGCAGTGTGTGCTCCTGGGGCAACACTCCTGCTCTACTACCGTCAGGTGGCCACTGTGTGCGCTCCCCGGGCAGCACCTCCACCGACGACCGCGGATATGGGCCTAGTGGTGGCGCCGTGAGCGGCCTCCAAGGCTCCGCATCAACGGACAGCTGGGTGCGTGTCACGCCAGCGCGCGCGTCTGTGTCGTGGCTTTGGTCGCGCGCCTCGCTCGGGGCACCGCCAACGCTCTGGCTGTGGTCTAGCGCCTCGCTCGGGTCACCGCCAGCGCTCTGACCGTGGCCGTGCACCTCACAGGGGGTTGCGCCGGTGCCATGGCCGTGCTCGCGGGGCTCGCTAGGGGCACTGCTAGCGCTATGGCTATGGGTGCGCCTCGCGCCGGGGCATATGTAGCGCATGCCCGCGCCATGCTTGCTACTGCGCGCCCCGCTAGGGACGGCACTTGCACAGTAGCCGTGCGCTTCGCTCTGGGCAGCGCATGCGCTGTGGCCGTCGCCGCGCGCCTCGCTCGAGGCATCGCTCGTGCCGTGGCCGTGCGTCATGCTCAGAGCAGCGACGATGTGGTTGCGCGCCTCGCTAGGGGCAGCGCCAACGCCGTGCCTGTGGCCGCGTGCCTCGCTAGGGGCAGCGCCAGTGCCGCGACTGCCACCACGCGCCTCGCTAGGGGCAGCGCCAGTGCCGCGACTGCCACCACGCGCCTCGCTAGGGGCAGCGCTCGTGCCGCGACTGCCACCACTCGCCTCGCCAGGGGCAGCGCTGGTGCTAGGGCAGTGGCCGCGCACCTCGCTAGAGGCAATGCCGATGTGGTTGCGCGCCTCGCTAGGGGCAGCGCCAGCGCCGTGCCTGTGGCCGCGTGCCTCACTCAGAGCGGCGCCGATGTGACCGCACGCCTCGCTAGGGGCAGCGCTAGTGCCGCGACTGCCACCACGCGCCTCGCTAGGGGCAGCGCCAGTGCCGCGACTGCCACCACGCGCCTCGCTAGGGGCAGTGCCAATGCTGTGGCTGTGGCCGCGTGCATCGCCAGGGGCAGCGCCAGTGCCGCGACTGCCACCACGCGCCTCGCCGGGGGCAGCGCCGATGTGGCCGCGCGCCTCGCTAGGGGCAGCGCCAGTGCCGCGACTGCCACCACGCGCCTCGCTAGGGGCAGCGCCGATGCCGTGGCCATGCTCGCGGAGCTCGCTAGGGGCAGTGCTAGCGCTATGGCCGTGGGTGCGCCTCGCGCCAGGGCATATGTAGCGCATGCCCGCGCCATGCATGCTACTGCACCTCCCGCTAAGGGCGACACTCGCGCCATGGCTGTGCGCCTCGCTCAGGGCAGCACTCGCGCAGTGGCCGCGGCCGCGCGCCTCGCCAGGGGCAGCGCTCGCGCAATGGCTGTGGCCGTGCGCTTCGCTAGGAGTAGTGCCGTGACTGGCGCTGTGGCCGTCACCGCGCACTTCACCAGGGGCAGCGCCAGCGCTGTGGCCATGGCCGCGAGCCTCGCTCGAGGCAGCGCTCGTGCTGTGGCTGTGGCCACGCGCTCCACTAAAGGTAGCATCGGTGCTGTGGCCGTACGCCGAGTGCGCTCTGCGCCCGTCCAATCTGAGGTACCTCCCCCCCCCCTCGGACAGGCGCAAGACCGCACGGCGCACAATCCCACGGGACGCCGCCCGCAAAAAGCTAAGCCTAGCAACGAAAAACGCCGCCCGCCGCCACGCCCGCAAACCCGCCGCCCGATCCCGCATCTCCTGACCCCTAAGCCAAACCACGCAACGATCGCGCCCGACACGGACATCCCGCAACACCTGAAGCCGCAGAATGAACCACGCCGCCCGATCCCAGGCCCGCTGCTGAGCCATACGCACCGCGCACCGCGAAGCCACGCGCTTGGCTCGGCACATCCCGACGCTCATCCCGGGGACCGCCGCGCACCCAGGCCGTGACGTGCTAATTAACTAACGCAGTGGAGGCACTTACGCCCACGCAAAGCAACAAGCACACGCCGCACCCAGAAATTCACCACTCAGGCACGAGCCGAGTGGCCAAACCGGCCGAAGCGCGCCAATTCCTGAGTATAGAGGGCGCAAGCCCTAGGCTACTCGAGATTGAGAAACACGGGGACAATCCAGCAAAGGCCGCACAATTTTAAAAAAATCGCGCAGCGCTCCCGCCGCGAAGGGTCGGTGCTGCCGAAAAATCCACGCGATCCCAAATCCCAAGCCCGACCTGCGCAACTGTGCGCTCGTGACACGAGCTCAAGCGCTATGCGTGAACAAGAAACATGCTAGGGCAGAAGCGCGCCTGAATCTCCTCGCGGCCCAAAGTACCCGGAGATCGGAACTCCAAGAACACCTGAAACCCGGCATCACCAACCCGCAGCCAAACCGACACGCCGCCCAAAGCGCACGACAAAACATCCTAGACCAAAGAAAGAATCTACGCAAAACACGTTTTCGTTCGTAAAAGTAAAAATAATTCCAAAGTCATACACGCAAATTCCAAATTGCATATACGCAAAGGACGCTACAACGCCACGTCAAGGCAGCCGCCCCATCCGAGGACAGAACAGACTCAAAGTACATCCGCAAAGGGGAGGGAGGACCAAGGGCCCCAAGCCACCTCCTTCATTGCTAGGTAGTCGTACCAAACTACGTCGCGGATCAAAGCACTCGGAGAATTCCACTCCTAGAGCACCTGAATCCCACAACCACGCACCCACCAACACGAAGCAGAAACGCACGACACACTGTTCTAGATTTCAAGAAAGAAACGTCGGGCGAAAGGCATTACGCAAGGGGGGTGCAATCAGAATACGCAGAAACAGAAATTTTCAGGAAGCGACCGGTAAAACGATCCAATTACCATTTTGTAGGAGGCTACCACTCCAGTTTCTTCTCTTCTTTACACTTTCGGGCTTATACTATTCTACACTTATTAAACGACCGCACGAGGTATGCTTACGTATGGTCAACTATCGGACTTCGGTTTCGTAAATCCTTCAAGTTATTACTACAAGACTTCGGTTTCGTAAATCTTTATAGCTATGCTTTTTACAGCAGTTACGGCTTACAATTCTCAGTTCAGTTCTCATCTCCGAAACTGGTTACACTTAGAGTTCTTATGCATTCAGGAACTCTCTCCATAACTCAACTGTACTGAGTACTCCGTACAACAGGCTAGGCACCTCACATCAACATCATTCTGATCGGTCCTACTGTACTCCGTACTGAGTACTCTTGCGTTTTGTACTTAGCCGTTTTTCTTGCTCTTGTGCTTGCCTCCTAGCACAATAAGTAACCATTCATAGGTAACCAATCATAAGTCCATAAATACCATATGTATAACCAATCCAAAACCAGAATAACTAGATAGTCCAGAAACAGAACAACCAGTCCAGGACCAGAATAACCAGTCCAGAATCATGTCGTTGTTGTCAAAGTTGTCGATGAGATGAATGATGCGGTGACAGAACCTCTACTTGGTGCCTCCGGGTCATCAAGATTAGACATGCTCGCAGAGGCCCACCATCCCTCGCCTCGGGTCACCTTACTAGTTTCTGCCTCCGAAGTGATGCAAGGATGAGCTGGTCCTGTGCCTGCTGTGTCTGTAGGTGTTGTTCTGAGGTTTTGAGTTTCTGAGCTGCTGCTGACTGAAGTTGCTCCTTAAGCTTAACTGCTCTATCTCCTATGTCTAAGAGTCTGGCAGTGAACTTATCTATGATGATGGGAACTCCGTGTTTGGTTGTGGGAAGGGATTTGGTGAAAATGTCTAAGTGGTTTTCATCTGTAGGGATCCAGACCGTGCGGAATTTCCGCGTCGGTCCGGTACACCACTGTCTAACAGCACATGATAGCGGACAGCAACATGCTTAAGCTTAGAGGCACAGTATTCTGAGCGACTGTCAAAAAACGACATTTTAATGGCACCCGGAACTTTGGCGAAATTTGAAATGGCAAGACGGGCTGTACGATTTATAAGATCTGCGTAAGATTGACGGCAGATGCAGGGGCGGAACTTTGGCGAAATTTAGGGCGAGGAGGATAGGAACGTCAGATCTTGCCTAGTCACGATGCCGAGTTAATCGTGGTGTCGAGGGACTTCGCCATCGTTTCCTGAACATGAGTTCCATTAATTTCTTCTAAGTTCATGAGTAGTTCATGTGTCTCCCGGAACGTGGTGACCTGTGCATATTCGTTTCTAATTGGCTCACACCGAATCGGGAACGACAGCACTGGTCGGGAACGGAGGTCGCGCTGGCGTATTCTGATTTCCCAAACATCTCTTTCCTGCTGTCCCGGATTGATTTATAATTATCTCAGGCCGTCGATATTTATCTTTTCGGACGCACGCGTGATCTGCTTGGCCGACGTTCTTTCACAAGGATTTTTACACAATCGGATTCGCAATTGGATTTGGGGAACCTCCAACCTGCTGATGGCTAAAAACAATCTAGCACTCTCACCATCATCAACCCGCAAGCATGGCCAGCGCTAAAGAGCAGTTAGCGCAGATATTATCTGGTTGCTCGACCTCTGATGTTCAGGAAGTGTTGCTTAGTGCCTTACAGGCTTCTTCACTGACCTACCGCGACTTGCTGGCTAGGGACGATCTCCTTCAACACGTGCCTTTGTCATATTACCGGGTGTTCCCATCTTCACTGAACGAGACTGTCGCGGCAAACATTGCACAAGTACTAACCCAACAGGCTGGCTCTGAATCCTGTCTTGAACCTGGAGGCTTAGTTTCTCGCGGGAGGCGTAAATGTGCTTTGTCTTTGTTGAGGTCATGGTTACCATCCAACTCGATTTACTTAGCCGCGTCTCTCACAGCTGGATCGATTCGACTGCGCCGAGCGACCAATGCTTCCTGTCGCACGGTATCTCTTGGGAGCCTCATCGAGATGCGATCACCCGATCATCAGTTCCAGGACAACTGGTTCGGTATTGTTTTCAAGCTGTATTTTCCAGGTGCGTTCGTTTGCATTCCCATGCCTGTTGTCCGTTACCCGTTATCCGATCTCTACTTTTAGTTCTCTTATTCATTAAGGTAACTGAACGAACAGTTGTGCCTCTGCAGTGAAGGTACTGGATGGTCGCGAAGTCCTTGGACGATGTTATTGGGCCTTTGGGCCTGAAGAGCTCATCAAAGTTTATGGACTGGGGAACGTGAATGAGTTGTTTACTGGGGGCCGCCGTGCGGTGTATCCTTCCTTTTTCGAGTTCGATTTTGCACTTGACGAGATCTGCAACGTCTCTGTTTTGTACCCTACGTTTCTGGACGTCAGAGGTCTACACGATCTTCATTTTGACACCTTCTTCGACCACACAAAGAAGACTCTGCATCCCTTGGACTTTACCTCCAAGCTCGTCCCTTGCCTACTTTGCCTACGTGCCAGTTTGCTGCGAACTAACTCGGTGAGTGCGTGTGTCTTTTCGATGGGTTCGTTGCATTTGTTTGGCTTTTTATTATTTTCTGGAAACTTACATTAGTGTTTTCTTTCTGCAGTGTGCCGGCCGTAAATTCTTCGAGACTTTGGAGGCCGCTGTGACGCAGTTTTGTGCAAGGAAGAAACTGGCCAAACGTCCGCATGCTCCTGCTGTGCAAGTATATTGCACCCGTGAAAACCTGTTGTGTGCACTGTCCGATGACATGCTGCAACAGGCTAGTTTGGTGGACGGTGTCATCGAGGTGGTCTTCCCTAGTGCGGCTGCTGTTGAGTCGACTATGGGCACATTTACAGAGGTGTACAGTGGCAAGCGAGAAACTTTCTCGTTTGTTATTGTGTGGCCCTGTAAGATTATCTTTCGTCCTCAACTTGATGGTGACCGTGTGCATTTTGTTATGACGGGCATCATCAAGAAAAATGCTTCTGGGTACGTGCAGTGGGATACCCGCGAGTGCCAGTCTGCAGCAGTACTGGATGTGGACCCAGAGTTCGACGATGATATTTTGTATGCTGTGCGATGAAACTTAAGGTAGGTTCTCAAACCTATTCTCGAGTCCCTGGAATAACAGGAGCGGATGTTCTATTGCATATTAGAAAATATACACACATGGTTCACACAATAGCTTCGGCTAATTATCATGATACTAGTCTTTTGTCTTTTCACCGTGCCTTGCACGTTTCAGTGCTTAGTTAAAAATCTTCAGAAAGCGCAAGAAAAGGAGGGGAAGGAGGCGGCGAAACACAGGAGAGACGTCTTCCGTGAGTAACCCAGCCGAAATCCTGCTTGAAAAACACTTGCTAGGGTGTTAGAACATTGCACGAACACAGCCCTGTTCGCCCACCTGCCAGTTGTAGGTAGGGGGTGTACACTGCGTAAATAGGGCAATGTTTGGGTAGTGTCCTGCTTGTGTTTTATGTTGTCCTGTCGCAGGAAGTTCAGATGCTAACGTGTGGGGTGTTTGTGTTTGATTTCACAGACGATATGGTGGTGAAGGGGCATGTAAATCCCTTCCAGGGTCTGGATAAACAGACCCTGGCTAGGGATAGGTTCCGCCGTCGAATGGCGGAACTAATGCCCCTCACCGCCACGTTGGGCTCAAGTGGGGACAACCAGCATATGAAGTTGTCCACCTTGATGCAAAATTTGAGGCGCCGCCACAAGTGGGGGAGGTGGCGCCTCAAGGCGGGGGAGGTGCATGTCTGGGTATGCAACATACCCGGGCATGCATACACCACCGCCAACGTGGAGGTGTTTTCCCAAAAGAAAGGCCAACCCACAACGGCCGAGATCAAGGCCGGGGTGGAGGCTGCGGGTTTGACCCAGAACGGCGACGTCCCAACGGAAGGTGCGTTCTTTGCTTGAAATAAGTTTTGTGATAAGTTCTTCGTTTCTTATGTGCAAGTAAGGCCCTGTTCGCACCGTTTAGTACAGAAGTACTATGCAAGTAAGGCCATGTTTACACACTACCTATGCAAACATGACCATGTTTGCATAGATATAACTTGCCAGTACTTTGAAACTAACTTAGTGTTGGTCGTGGCAGCAGAGGATCGGAAGGCAATCCTGCGGGATCTTTTCGACGCCAAGGAGGAGGAGGAGGAGGAGGAGGAGGAGGAGGCCAGGGGCAAGGGGAAGGCCGAGCCCAAGGGCAAGGAGAAGGCCGAGCCCAAGGGCAAGGAGGCCATGGCGGGCAAGGGCAAGGAGCCCATGGCGCCCAAGCGCCAAGGGCTCAAGGTGGCCGAAGCCCGAAAGCGGGCGGCCGAACAGGAGGTGCTTGAGCACGGCCGCCTCAAGGTCGGCGACCACGCCTTGCTCATGGCTAGCAAGGACCACGAGGTGGAGGATGAGGAGAAGAGGTGGGAGGCGGGGACACCCGATGTTCCCACCTCTTGGTACAAGGACGACCTCACCCCGCAGGTCCACACCCCCCTGCTCTGCGGGGTGGTGGTGGAGACGGTGCCCAAGAAGCCGGCATGGCACTTTGGGCACCAGGTGGCGGGGGGGCTCCCCAGCGACCAGCTGTGCATCAAGGTAAGACCCGAACATGGCCCTACCTGCAATGTTTTCCTACGAAACCGCTTAAACATGGCCATATTCGGCCATGTTTACACTTCGAACTAACTTACGCGTGTGCTTGCAGATCACGGAGTTCCATTGGACTCTGTACGACCCGGTCCACCAGAACCGGGTCAAAATAGCACTACTCTACCTGTTCGGACAGGTGGAGGAAAAAGTGCCTGAGAAGGCAGAGTTCAAGAGGCACCTCGATGACTTCCTCAAGGGGAGGTTCGCTACGGGGAGCCTCTTGTGTTGCGTGCCATGGGAGCACGCAACACAAAGGTACGACGACGGAAAGGAGTTGTTGTACTACCACTCCGGGAAGCCCGACGGGCTGAAAGTGCCTAAACCGGCGGGAACCTCCGCGGAGGACGAGGAGGATGCCGAGGAGGATGAGGACGAAACGGCGCCCGAGACGGCACATGCGTCCGAGAAGGAGGAGGAGGACGACGACGAGGAGGAAGAGCCTCCTTCTCCTTCTGCAAAAGGCAAAAATAAGAGAAAAGTAGACAGTCCTGCAGGGAAAGGGAGCAAGAGGAGCAAAAAATAGAAAAAATGTACACTTTCAGTAAATATTTTTAATTGAAAAATCATTCAAACATTGCCATACTTACCCTGTACTTGAGCATGGATACATGATAGGTAGGGCCCTACTTACCCTTGTTTATGTATAAACATGGCCATACTTACCCTGTACTTGAGTATAGATACATGATAGGTAGGGCCCTAATTACCCTTGTTTATGTATAAACATTTACATACTTACCTCGTACTTGAGTATATACAAATATCCTAGGGTCTCACTATCTTGTTTATGTATACATACCATACTTACCCGTACTTGAGTACAGATACATGATAGGTAGGGCCCCCTACCCTATGTTTATGTATAGACATGGCCATACTTACCCGACTTGAGTACAGATACATGATAGGTAGGGCCCTACTTACCCTTGTTTATGCATAAACATGGCCATACTTACCCTGACTTGAGTATAGATACATGATAGGTAGGGCCCTACTTACCCTTGTTTATGTATAGACATGGCCATACTTACCCAGTACTTGAGTATAGATACATGATAGGTAGGGCCCTACTTACCCTTGTTTATGTATAGACATGGCCATACTTACCTTGTATCTACCCATTTTCTAAGTGATTCATGCATTCACGGGCGTACGTATGGTGCGTTAGACATTGGGTAGGTACAAGGTAAGTAAGGGGTAAGTAAGGCCAAAACCCACGACCAAACATGGCCCTACTTGGGTGGTGTTGCGCCGCGGAAAAACTGACTAAACATGGCCATGTCTGGTCGTGGTTTTTGGCCATCCAGATACAAGGTAGATACAAGGCAAACATGGCCCTACCTACGATTCCTAAATTTGTAGGGTGTACTGATGTCAACACCTTCTCTCTGAGTGATTTATTGATTTCAGATGTGATGTCGTGGCAGTCAACCTTGTCCGCTCGTACCGGGGGTTGTATGAAATGTGTCCACGTCATCGGCACGAGTCATATTGTGTCCATGCATACGCGATCTTAGCGCAGGTCACAATACAGTGCCCGAGCATACGCGATTTTAGCGTAGGTCACATTGTGCCTCAATTTATTACATCTGAGTAAATCTATTACTCATCTTTGTGAGTTTAGACAGCATTGTACTGATTGCAACGCTTTTTCTGATGATTTATATATCACAGATTATACCAAATGTGGTGATCAGTCCAGTGCAAAATTTTGTCACCGGAATGTACAGGGATTGTGAATGATTGCAATCAAGCCGGAGGAATAATCTCAGCAGCTGTTCTGTACTAATGAATTCATCGGAGTTATACTCATTTCGACGATTCGAAACCCATGTCATTTGTAATGATGACAACTCACATGAATATATAGGGGTTTCCTCAGAATGCTTTTATGTGATGTCAACATATTATGAACAATTCACTTGCATCCTAGGACGAAGGAGTTACGCTTGGAAGGTTTTGCATGGTGGTCACCCAACAGTTATCAGCTGTTATTCGGGTGCCACATTCTGCCTTCAGTACTGGGACTATATCAACCAGTCCTACAGCGATGCACCTGTCCTTCCCACTCTTATGTATGGCTATAGTGCCAAAGTGTATCAGGTGGGATATATATATACATTATATAACTATCATCTTCTGATCCAAAGATATGCAATTAAGCATGGTATTAGGTTATATGTTATATATATAGTTAAGCATTCCGCCCTTACTCGAGAATGTAAATGCTGAGCAATGGTCAACTTATAATTATTGGGATGTAGTTTCCCATCCGAGTTTACACTTTATTAGTGACGGTGGGTTTAACGTTGTACAGATTTCAACGTTACTTGTGGATGCAGTGGTTTTATCAAAAGCAACCCATCAGAAATCACCATATCGGAATATAAAATGGATGTGTGTGATATATATATATATATATATATCTGTATATTGTACATGTATTATATTTGTACATTAATGTAAATGAGGTGAAGTATATATATGGTTCCACCTTCTTCCCCCCTCAAGGAAGTGTGAATTCCATAGGCAGTTGTCAAGTGCCTATTACCTCATTAAGCAGCATGCAATCCTTATAAGAAGCAGCTGTACAGTTTTTGGGATGTTGCCCTGCAGTTCTTGGGTTGTTGCCCGAAATATTGGTCATGAATGTGCTGATTTCAGCATGACCAAAATGCAAAATATAGTGTGGTTCACTAGTATTCAGTGGCATTTTAGGGTGTTACGGGTTACTGTGACCCTCGTTACCTGCAGTGACCTTAGGGTGTTACATGATATCAGTAAGACCTAATTATATCAAATTTGAGCAGTATGAATGTTTCCTGAAGGAATAAAGCAAAACTGCATTCAGTATGTCACTGTTTACCACGTGATACTGGAGATGTACGTTACACCCCCAAGTTTTTACACGTGAGTTTTAGGGTGTTACAGGGTGTTACAAGTGCTCACAAATTTTTGCATATATTGTCGATAGGTGAAAAATTGGATCAGCAAAACAATTTGGACCCGAATTTTCATTTTGTAATCTTACGTGTGAGATTTTCACCTATTTTCACAACTTTTTGACTTATAAGTCTCAGTGTGTATGAGCACTAGGTGTATACTACAATGTATACAGCTGTTACACCTCTGTAATATATCTCACCTGAATACATGAAATGGAATTTGACATTTTTCATGTTGGTATGTGAAGATATATGTATGGTCAATATTTGGTACATTGGGTTTTGCTGATTGAAACCCATGACAAATAGACCAAACCCTAATGTGAACATATAGGTGTATCAACAGTTAAGTGCAGTCACTTAAGTGATAACTTGTCAGTTGATTTATTACTTGCACTGAAAGAGTATCAAAATGATATCTTCAGATTCCAAGTAAATCAGAACAAAGCTCGAATAATGAATCAGAGCAGTGTCTGTAATAACCTCTACCAGCTGTCAAAATGATTACTGATCTGTGAGATTTGTTACATGCATTTGAAGTGATCAGAACTGTATCAACTGTCAGAATGCAATGTAGACGTTGGTGTTGCTCCAGCGATAGTAAAAAGGTATGGACAGTGTTCAGCAGTTACCAGCTGCATTGTGAACACTGTATAATGCCTTCGGGTCTGGAGATATTCTCCATCCAGCCCTTCAGCATGTGGTTTTATCCTGTTTACCTTAGCTATCGCCATCACTGACATCCAACACGCACATGTGTTTGTTGGATGGTATCTACATTATCATACACGTGGTTGATATTATAGTTGATCATTTCACTTACTGAATCAGTGAATGTCAATATACATAATAGTGTCAGTGATTGTGCATTGTGCAGGTACTTGCTGATTTAGTACACTTAAGCAAATTGATAGTGATTTATCATACAAGATAATCTGTATACCACTGGACAGCATATGGCTAGTATGATGCATATCAATTTGGTTAGTAAGTTGTAATTGAGTGTTGGGGACGAGGTGCTAGGGCCCCACCTCCGACTGCAGCTCAGCGCCCACGTCAGCACTTAGCAGCACCTGTGCCGCGGCTTCACACCCCTGCGCTGTGGTAAGGGCGAATGCATCCCATCTGCCAAACCCGCCCCACCGACCCCGCCCCATCCGCGATCCATGCGTGCTCACCCGAGCGTGAGCTAGCAACGGGGACCTAGATAGGCGGGTTGATCTGTGTCAGCAGCTGGCTGACACTCGCAGCATGATATTCGTTGAACAACTCTCAATGAAATATGGGAACCACTATCTTATACCTCCTTCCCAATCCTGATATTACAAATGCAAGCGCCGCCTGCAGCTGCTGCACTGCACGGATGGATCATCCCCCCATCCTCGCACCACTGAAGCTCATGCGGTTACGTCGTCTGACCTGGCTAGGACACGCCATGCCAGTAGGTATGACCTGACCACGGCACAACACGCGGGTGGGTACGACCTGGCAACTACATACCATGCAGGTAGGACGGCATCCGTATGGTTGTGACAACACATCATATTACCTGTGCGCTGTGCGCCTGCCCTGCGCAAAGTTCCAGACGTAGATGATGACAGCACCTGGCTCCTGCACGAAGATGTTCACCATCACTTGTTGCGCGACGCCATGGGTTGCAGGGCGGACGCGGAGGGCACGCGGGTGCCCGTGTCGTCCTCCAGCTCCACACACCAGAATGGCGTTCGCCAGCACCGCGCGCGCGGGTCCGCCCGAGAGCTGGCAGCAGGGGCGCGGGGATCGTCGTTGCCGGATGGCGATGGCACCAACGATATTTTTGCACCTAAGGCATCCACAAGACGTCCCCATGTGCTAGTGCCTCCCCGCATTCCGCCGCCCTCCATACCCTCTTCGCACCTCCAACCCTCCAAGAACTCGGCGAAGCTCAAGCCCACCTGTGTCGGCAGCTCTCGCGCTGCCTCCTTTTCCTTTGCCCGCCACATCACTTGGGCGGCCTCCGCCAGAGCCTTTGCGGCTTGCTCGAGCCCAGGAGAGCTTCCGAGAGCTTCCACGGTGATGCGCCACATTTCTGCTTCCCCGACCAGGCCGTCAAACGGCCGGGCATGCTTCGCGAAGAGCACCATGGCACCAAGCAGCGGTTGGAAGTGGCGTGGGTGAACTCGCATGTGTGCCAGCAGCTGTTGCGCAGATGGCAGATATTTAGCGGTGGCGTCCCTGGCACCCGAAGCGGAAAGAATCTCAACCCCTTGCAATGGTGGGGACCCCAGTAGGGTGAAGGCAGTCCACTCCATCTCGTCCGCATCCACCTGCAGTCCGTGTGAGGTAGCCATGTCGCCCACTGCGCGTGCCACATCCACGGTAGCGCCACCCTTCTCTGCGTAGAAACGTAGCACCAGTGCATGTAGGTCGGGAGGTTCCGAAGCTGGAGCGCAATCCGAAGCTGGATCGGTGCTCGGAGCTGTGGTCGATGCAAACGCTGGCGATAATGAAGAGTCCGTAGCAAGTGGCGTGGTCGAAGTCAACCCAAATGATGGCGCCGTGGCATCTGCTCCAGATTCCAGTGTTGATGTACCAAACCCAAATGATGGCGCCGTGGCAGCTGCTCCAGATTCCGGTGCTGATGATTTGGATATCGATGTTAATAGTCCGGGCGCCGGTGCTGATGTTCCGAACGCCGGTGCTGATGTTCCGAACGCCGGTGCTGATGTTCCAAACGAAGGTGCTGGTGATGTTCTAAACATCAGTGCTGATGATGCTGCTGCGAACGCCGGTGCTGGTGATGTTC
>LGRX02022162.1:15881-33655 GCA_001247695.2 Cymbomonas tetramitiformis
TGCGAACGCCGGTGCTGATTTTCCGAACGCCGGTGTTGGTGATGCTCCAATCGCCGGGGCTGATACCCCGAACGCCGGTGCTGATATTCCGAATGTCGTTGTGGCAGCCACCCCGAATGGCGATGAGTATGTCATTGTCGATGAGTATGACATAGTTGAAGCCGCTCCGAATGCAACTGTATGTCGAAGCTGCACCGACTGTTGATAGTGAACCCACCCCAAATGCTGGCGCTGGTGATGCTGCGAACGCCGGTGCTGGTGATGCTGCGAACGCCGGTGCTGGTGATGCTGCGAACGCCGGTGCTGGTGATGCTGCGAACGCCGGTGCTGGTGCCGCCCAAACGCCGGTGTTGGTGATGCTGCGAACGCCGGTGCTGATGTTCCGAACGCCGGTGTTGGTGATGTTCCGAACGCCGGTGTTCGTTGTTGATGCTCAACGCCGGTGCTGGTGATGTTCCAAACGCCGGTGCCGGTGATGCCGCAAACGCCGGTGCTGGTGATGCTGCGAACGCCGTTGCTGATTTTCCGAACGCCGGTGTTGGTGATGCTCCAATCGCCGGTGCTGATACCCCGAACGCCGGTGCTGATATTCCGAATGTCGTTGTGGCAGCCACCCCGAATGGCGATGAGTATGTCATTGTCGATGAGTATGACATAGTTGAAGCCGCTCCGAATGCAACTGTCGAAGCTGCACCGACTGTTGATAGTGAACCCACCCCAAATGCTGGCGCTGGCGTCGAAGCCATAATGTAAAATTGAAGAGATACCGGTGATGGCATCGGCGCCGCCCCGAATGCCGGCGCCGGTGTTGAAGCCGCCCCGAATGCCGGCACCGGTGTTGAAGCCGCCCCGAATCCTGGAACCGGTGTTGAAGCCGCCCCGAATATCGGCATCGACGGTGTTGAGGCCGCCCCGAATCCCGGCACCGGTGTCGAAGCCGCCCCGAATGCCCCGGGTACTCCGAGCGGCACTGTTGGAGCAGCTCCTTGCCCCACACCTTTGACACCAACAGCATAGTCTTCAAATCGAAGCTCCTCGGTGGATTTACATGCGTATGGATCCATCGCGGCGATCGTGTTATAGGTCACTGTGACGCCGTCTACTCGTTCTTTAGACGGAGAATAATCGTGAGACTTAGTTCCCAGTGACATGACGTCTCCTGCTGCAGTGCGAAATGAAACCTGCTCTCAACAACCACACGGCCCCCTTCCAGCACGATGAGAACATTGTTTGAGATCTCCGAGGTTGGCCAGTGTTTTCGACGAAGCTCGAATCTGTGCAGCGTCGAAATCCTTCGGCGTGCGAGGGTTGGCCAGAGTTTTCGACGAAGCTCGATCCTGTGCACCGGGGATGAAATACTTCGGCGTGCGAGGGTTTTGAACTGTCTTAGCCTACATGAACAGGACACGACAACGATGATACAAGTGTCAGGAACGAATAATGCACGTAGAGTGCCAGATTTGGAAGACCTGGGAAAGTCCTTTAGCTTATGCAAGGCGGACCAACGACCCTGGTGGTGCGACGTTATGAAATATTGAGCAAATGTATTGTCAAGCTGTGTGCAGAGTGTTCCCAGTCACCCTGCTGTCCAGACCCGGCCGGTGGGCCAGGGATCTCAGAAGTCAACAGAAGCTACGCCAATGCTGATTCAGTGGCCAAGAAGATTCGATTCTGAGTGATATACACGAAGGACGAGGCAGGTAAACATGCCAGCTGGCAAAGGAGTGGCAGATGGCGGCGAGAATACGCTTGCAAGAGTGTGCGGGGCCGTCAGAATAGCACGTTGCATGGCGTGTTGCTTGTATGCCCACGTGGCGGCCTTCCCGAAGGAGCGCTTCGCACTGATTCGAAGGGACGACGCATAACTGCGAACTGTGATCTGCTGAGGAATTCGTTGAACGATACCGCGCTACGCAGACAAAACATCATCGCGCTGTTAACCGCCTGGCGTGGTATTAAAAAACACGGCTTGGAAGTATCAACATGACTTGTGTTGTCACAATATATATATTCTTCGTCTGAAAAGGAGTGATGAGACAGATATATGGGTCACTCCAACCATCAATGTGCTTTTCGGTATTTGCGCCATGTGTTGAGTTTTTGGGGCCATGTCTTGAGCGTCTTGAGCCTATATGACGAGCATTTCGGGTTGCTTCGATAATTGAATATCTTAGCGCTTTAGACCCGGAAGACGACCACTTTCGTTTTACCTCGATCAATTAATCTCACGGTACTTTCCTTCGGCTCGAGGTTTTTGCCCCGTTTCACCTTCGATTTGCAAAGGTTCGCTCGCGAGGCGTTGTGACACTTTCCGAACTCCTCGAACTATTTACAGGTAGCGAACTTGCAAGGGTTCGTAGTAAAGAAGCCGAGGGGTTTTTCGTTCGTACCGTCAAGTCTTGAAGGCTTGAATCTTACGGTTGAAGGTAGCTTGCCAGGAACACACTAACCCCAACTATTTCGAAGTCGTCTGACGCGAAGTTGATGAGGTTATCACATTGAAGAAATGCACACTCGACAATCATGGACGTCTTCACATATGTAACTGCTATCACGAATATCGCCACTCGTCTTAACAGTAGTCTGGAAGCTATAGCTAGAACGGCATCTCGAGAAGACTTGTCATCGCAACCCTCGCAGGAAGTTCAACGTTCAAGGGGAAGGTAGTTGAGTATGAAACCTCTAACTAAGTATCTCTATAAAAGGAACGAAAGTGCGCGAGTCTTTCCAGGTGAGGAATGGCCAATGTGGATAGCTGAATGGGGAATACGTGGCACTGGAATCTGGCCCCCGCTCGCTCGAGGCGATTTATATGATCATGAACGCTGCTCGCATGCTGAAGCGCTCCCAGCCGACGCACCGAAGGTGTATAAACATTATTATCATAAACGCTGCGCTGCTCGCATGCATGCGCTCCCAGCCGACGCACCGAAGGCGCTTTATACACATAGTTAGACCCGCACACCGCGCAGCGCAGTAACAACCTAGAGTGTGACTGACGGGTCGGGACGTGGCGCTGATCAGCTGAGGTGGTGAATCGGGGCGCGGCTTAATGCTATTCGTGACAGTTCAGGACATCGACATCGCCTCACTGCTTACATGGGCACGTTCGTGTGCCTGACACGGCGTATCAAGAGTGTAATGAAAAGCGCGATGGATTCCTGTTTGATTCCTCCTCAGACGCGAATTATATTTTTCATTGCTTACAATTCCGAACAGCCGTTCGATTAAATCAGAAGGACATCTAGGCCGTTATCGAAATCGCACCGGTATCTTTCTGGATTCTGTCCACTTCCGTTCGCGCTTCTTATTTAAGCGCGTTGCACTGTGAAAACCTAGTGCGGCTGGGAAGATTAATGAAGAGATTGACAAGTCGTCGCGATATATTAGAAGCGAATAATGTTTGATATAAGGCATTATGAACGTTAGGAAGCATCCCCGCGCAGATTCGGTGACTGGAAGCAGATCTCGGATTCCCCGCTTCGTGTGGCGGAAGCGGGAACCGGCATCCGCAAACCGCCATTTCCTTGGGTATCCTGCCGAAGGGAACGCTAAGAAATACTAATAACAACTGTTGAAACATATTTTCAACGTTGTATGCGTGCATCCGTGTTTAATTTTGGTCATTTGGTTCACACGCTTCGAGACCCGCGGCACATTTATCCGGGATGGCGCGTGTAAGTTACTAAATACGCAAACCAACGCAGGAAGTACGTCCATATGGGTTGTTGAACAAACGTTACTTGACGTTTTGCGAGAAACCGATGGGAACGGCTGCATTCGTACCGCATCTCTAGAGATGATGTAAAGAAGTAGCATGCCAAATCTTTGCGAGAAATTGGATTCACGCACATCCCTAAGATACGATTGTGAGGACCTAAGCCCTCGACTACCTCAGACCTTCAGAATGCCCTTTCGAAGAAATTTGGTATGCTTTAACTGCACCTGCACGTTCCGGGGCGGCTACATATAACCAATCCCAATATTAACGCCATAAGTGTTTACAAATTTGACTGTTATCCGTCGCGTTTTTAAATATAGTCTTAATACGCCGTACTGCGCTGACGATGTCGCTCAGCTGTCGATGGCGCAGTCTGTCGATGGCGTTGTCGATAACCTTCGCCTGATAATTCATAAAAATAGTCGACGACGTCCCTCGCCCGAATCACAATCAGAATGACAAGCCCTTTTTTCTCTCTCGAGGAGCCGAATGCTTTCGATTGGCTCACATTTAAGGTCGGTTTCCGCGTAGAAACCTAAAAACTTTGCAGCAGATACGGTACACGTTTCTGCCCCACGAATATTATCTTGCGAAAATATGGCTTCAAGCAAGTACGGTCCTGGCATTGCCATCCTCCGCAGTGACGCCGCGCTCACCGGTGCGGTTGTGCTCGTGCAGACCCCTCGCGGTTCACAGATTCGCACACCAGGGAGCACTTAGGATGAGGTCGATTTGGCCTTCATATTTTCATGTCAAGTGTCCAAAAGAGGTCCGCGGCTCGCGGATCTTTATTCCTAGCTTGCGATCACACCCAACGGTATGGCTAACCTTGGTTACGCGGTAGGAAAGCACTTCGTGTCAACGTTATGTTTTTCATGTTTGTGTTGTTGAATTTTGTTCGTGTACACACACACACACACACAATGTTGCTGGATCATGTATATTTTGCATAGTTGTTGGTTTGCTTTCAAAATAATGGTTCGAAATTCAAATGTCAAGGTCTATTTGTCTAGCCATGCATTCAAATCACACAATTCAAATCGTTGGGAATTTCTCACATAGTGATTAGACACGATTGGTCAAGAAAGATGCATCAGGATGTAGAACAAAGCTTTTCAAAACTTTGGTGGGAATCGTGTTGCAAATTCAAAATGTAGTGGGATTCTTGATCGTCGATCATGGTGGCTGACATCGTGAAGAATAGCTATCCCAAATGTGTGTAACCCCATCGATGTATGGTGGTGGCTAGCGGCATAATCGTACGAAGCGCGTCGTTATAAAAATCGGCGTGCTCATACACGGCTATGCAATCTGCTATGATCATGATCCTGTGAAAAGTGTATGATGATTATTTTACAAATAAGTCATTTAAAGTCCAAACTCTGGTGGCAGAGCATATCGTGTTATATATCGGATGTGCCATCCAAAACAGAGCTCGGAGAGTGAATGCAACTCTTGTGAAACTGTATAATCGAGAATCTCAAACACAGCTTATTTTAGAAAGGCGGGGTGTCAGCATCGTAGCACTATCACCATTCAACAACCTCCAGCCCCTCCCCCCCTATCGACCCGGCATCGAAGTGATCATATGGATCGCCAAGCATGGGTTTCGTCTATCAAATCGAAGTGCGCTTTTCTTTTTATAGTGTCGCGGAAAAGTGTTTTTTGGTGGGAATTGAGTTGCACATCTTAAACTGGTCGAGGGAGAATACCGGCTTCTATAGCAGCATAGGACATGTTTGTAAAATCGGGATGGCAAGTGTGCTCTACTACATGTTTGCTCTGTTTTATCAAGTGTTATATCGTTCCGCAAAAAAACCGAGATGACGGTCTAAAGTGCTACAGTCTTTTGGCTCCTCCCATAACATATTCTTATATTTAACTTGTCGACGTATTCTAGCATCCAATGTTTACCACCTTGCGTTCACAGCCCTTGCCTCTGATCAACAGTGATACATAATCCATTGGTCTTCACTGCAGATTTCAACCCCCTTCATTGTGATTTCATACCGAACTCCTAGGTCAGTTTCAATCCCTCAGTCCATATTTAATAGATGGATCACAGAGATGATGATACTAACGGGGCGGATGGCTTGATAGGATACATATATCCCCTCAAAAAAATGAATGGAGCCTTTCAGATTATCTATCTAATATCATCTACATCAGCACGAGCCCCATCGCTCATGACAGCATTCGCCTCTATAGCGGGGGGGGAAATATGCGGCTACCACCAACATTCCACCGCCATATATCAGGTTTTAAGTCCACACCCTGCCCATCGCTAGCAATTGTTGCGTAATGGAATCCATTCTTTGGCGGAATTCGTTTCCACTCTCCACAACTCGTTGATCCAACCGCTCTCTCCATTGCTCATACAACTGCATGGATAGTGGGGCATGGACCTCTCGATATCGCTGCACCTGTGGTTCATGTATACAAAGCTTGATCTCGTTTCAGCAAAAATCAAGATTCATCCGGATTTTGCTCGACCACTCCTCTGATCCAATGTGCATATCGGTGATGAGCCATGGTCATATCGTGGAACCGTCTGCCTGGATTATGAGCATATCTACATGTTGTTCCGAGAATGCACGGTCCTAATTTTCCACAAATGAGTTTTAGGGCATGATTGATCGCTCCTGCTTTGCCACTAATAATATGCGGTGCTCCCGTGTGCAAATTCAACTACACATTGCTTGAGTGAAGAAAACATGGTACACCATAAGACTCAAAAAGTCGCTCCTCAACGGTGTCATCCTGAACACAATGGCCCACATAAGCCGCATGCCAGCTGTGTCACCCTGAAAGCAATCCAGAGTGCATAAGCAGGGGGCAAGTCCCGTGATTTGGATTAGCTGATAGTCATGGATAACAGTATTTTGCTTCTCTGCTTGAGCTGGGGCTTAAGGGCAGACCTGCGCCCTGTGCTCTCCCCCCATCAGCGTGGAGGAGTTTGTCCCAGTGGGATAGTTTTCCCGGTCCGCTGGCTGCGCTTTAAACCCCAAGCTGAAGTGCTGTAACCCTGAGTGATTCATGCCCTCACTTAAGCCGCAAAGTCCAGCTCACTCGCCCATGGCGTGAGCACTTGACAGCAAGCAAACAAGCGATGAAGAAGGTTCTTCCTAGTCATCCCAGGGAGGAGAAGCCCTCGATTTCAAACAATGCGCGCTTCACACTTTGGGGGCCGCAGAGCAAAAGTCACAATATCCAAATCTGTCTGCGAACGCGAACGTTCTCGACAATCCCAGCACAACATGTTTGTGCCGATCCCTGCGCCAATTTATTGATCCCTGATTGTGCCTATCACCTGTCGAGATATACCATTTGACAGAGGGGCTAGACACCGTATTGCGTTTATGGAAATTTCACAATACATTTCAAACATGCGATGGGTTTGCCACCTTCCCACCCATCATCCGTCATTCAAATACGCTGCTGGCCAAGAACACTAACTTTTCTACAGGGGGCTAACTTTAATACTAACAGCTCTGCCTCCGTTCGAAAACCTATTTGGGCCTCAAGGTGGCTACGCACCGAGGGCATCCGCCAGCAGCAGCATGCTCTCCTGCAGCCGCCGCAGCCGTTAAAACTCAGCTGCAAATGGATCACGTGGGCATCGGATATATATATATATATAGCCGTCACCATCCCGGTGCGCGTCATGCCGCGCCCACACAACTCACCCTGCACCAGGCGGAAAGGAGAGCAGCCCCACGAGCGCATCTCACTTCCTCCCCGGGGAAGGCCGGGGAGTGCCCAATATGCTCGCCGAGCGCATGGGCGACCCGGAGAGCCCAATATGCTCGCCGAGCGCATGGGCGACCCGGAGAGCCCAATCCCGCAATCTGTGGAACTCATTGGACTATCCCCCGCCCCCCCCTGCCACCACCTGGTCCACCTGGCCCATCGGACCTCGCCCTTGCGCGCAAGTCGTATCTGCATTGCCCGGTTCCACCTCATCGCCGAGTTCCGTGGACGGTGGCCACGCCCCCTTGGATGCACCGAGCAAATCCACCAGCCCTTCCGGATCAGGTGAAGAACCCGCCACCAATCGAGAGCCCACACGGCAGGAAACGGCCCCATCGGCGCAGCGCCATTTTCGCCCACCCGCCCCCCAGAAGAGGTCAACACCGGCTGCTGCCCGGACCCTCCATCCACCCTGTCACCTGCTCAGCGCAAATGCACCCCTCGCTCGAAGCTCCCATCATCAACCAGCCACAGGACCCGAACCCGGCAAGCCAGCAAGGCCGCGCTTTCACTCATGCCTGCCATACCCGCTGCCTCGATCATCGTTCTCGGCACTCTAGTCGCCGCACCCGACATTCCCGCGATTCCGCTCACTACTCTACCCGCCGTACCATTTGCTGCTCCTCTACACATAGGACAATTGTGAGTCAAGAACCGACGGTAAATGAACGGTCATCAAATAACTTACCTAAATATGATGATTCATTTTTCAATCAATAAATTGAAGCATAACACAAGAAATAAAAATGTCGTGATTTCTCTACTACACAACCTCAAGTGATGGATGGGTTATCCTCCTGGAGGTCAACGCTCCCTCCCCCGGGTAAATAGTAACAGCATTTGGTTGGGTCGAGTGGAGGAAGGCACTCGACGCCCTGAGATTGCCCTCCATGCAAGCTCCAATCATATGAATACATACTACGTCTAGTATGTACGTTGTATATAAATATATTACGGCAGTGGCAAGGGGGGAGGGGCAAGGGGCAAGCAAGTGGTGAGACATCACCGGTACACCAGTACGATCATTTTTTTCATTGGCATATATCGGAGCAAGGCACCAGGGTCGAGCACAAAATTGAGCTTTAGATAAAACTGTAATAAAGCGGTTACATAAAGATAAAAAATAGAACCCTATTAAACTTCAAAGCCAATGCATCCAAATCATGGCAACCGGGCAAATAAAAACTTTCAAACGTTATCATCCATCATCGATACTAGCGCTTATCATCGGTATATACGTGTTGACATAAGCGCCTGCATAAGCGTCAACAATTATGCACTTACTATTCATATCAGCAAACCGGCTTATATCCAATATGATATAAGTGTGATCTCCAGTATGATAAAAACGTTGGGGGCTCATATTCGTCGTGGGTGATATAAGCATGAGGCTCATACAAGCTCCCACTTCTGGACGATATGCTGACCAACCAAATGCAGGGGCGCAAATGATGTGGATTCAACCACATGCAACGGAAATCCTGCGAGTGAGTGAGCGGCCTTTTGGGAGTGTTCCCTTCAAGCCTACCTTCCAGTGGTCGGTGATCCCAACCAAATCCATATCGCCCAACAACCGGTTAACGCTCTAAGATAGGCAACCCCACCCCAACCATCCGCCTTGTGGGTGTGGGCATGGGGCAGTAGTGGCAAGTAAGCTCGGGGGTCCTCGCAGGCCAGGGGGCAGTAGTGGCAAGTAAGCTCGGGGGTCCTCGCAGGCCAGGGGGCAGTAGTGGCAAGTAAGCTCGGGGGTCCTCGCAGGCCAGGGGGCCCCTGTCCACCTCAACCTACTTCACGGCGGAGGCCGAAGTGACCGAAGTAACACCTCCGGTGCTCAGGCAGTGTAGAGACACCTCGGGCCACGCGCTTATGATTTGCATGTAACACCTCGTCGCAAAGGCACACGAAAGTACTGCGGACCATGGAAACGTAATGGCTTGCATATGGCATCGGTCTCATATCTGCTCAAACCTGGCGTATCTCTAGTGAACACGGCACGGCACGGCCCTCCATCACACCTCGTGACAGCTCAACAGACAGAGCAAGGAGGCGCCTTGTGGCAGAGGCTTCCTCGCAGGACAACCTGTTTAGCAGTACGCAGGACTCCTCTATCTTGGGCCGTTTATCGATGCACGGAGTGGCTCGGTGTCACCTGCAGTAAGGTCCAGCGCACCCGCCGTGTCGTCCTCACGTGGGGCCCTCTGAATACGTGCGCCTGCGCATGAGTATCACAATCTCCCAACCAGTCATGGCAGCAGAGGCAGCCGTATCCCCCTCAACTCAGCAGCGGTAGCAAAGACCATACTGGCAACCCCCTTTCTACTGTGGTAGCTGTGTCATCCGCCGGTGCTTGTACTTGGGGGCTGCCCGGGAGATGTGGCTACTTGTCCAGACATGACGGCCGCAGGGCTGCTCGGACCTTTGGGTAGTGTCCCCGACAGGTTGGAACGTCAGAACATGCAAGCAGCTGTGAGATCTGCAGCTCCTCATTCTCCAGCATGAACTTCGTGAAGTTGGACGCCTGGCAACACTTCTGGAAGTGATAAAAGTCCGACAGCAGGTTGAGGCCTGCGCAGCCTCACCCACGTGTGTTCCTCATACCCTAAACGCTCCCGGCTCTTGCCTGCTGTAGCGGGGGATGCCTTTCCAGGGAGAAGCCCTCCCGTCGAAACGGCGTCGAAATGGCCTACGTGGCTCCAGCCGTCACCTCGGGGGTTATGCTCGAGGGTACGGACCACAGATATTGCGCGGAGAGGGGCCCCTTGCGGTCAGTCGTTCAGGGAAGGCTTGCGAGCAGCGAGTGCCGCTAGGGCCGGGTCGAATCTGGATCTTGCCTGGTTCCCGCAGGAAGGTCGCGACGACCACCTCGCAGCCCCGTCGTTTGGCCACGTGGCGATATGTCTCAAGCTGATTCATGAAGTCGAGGAAGACGTCCTTCTCGCGGGCGATGTGGAACTCGACCCAGAGATAGGGATTCCGCCGAGCCCACTCGTCGTCCCAGAGGTACTTCTTAGACCATTCCGAAAAGCACTCCGGGTTCCAGGCGCCACTCTTGAGCCGCCTGAACTCCCTGTTGCGCTGAAGAGTGCGCAGGACGGTGGTGCCGCCGGTCTTGAGCAGGTGCCGGAACACAAACAGCACACACGGCTTGGCTTTCGGTAGCACGCCCTGCACCGGCCGCAGCATTTGGTCACGCCGTCAAGCCAAAGCTGCGGGCAACGCTCGGGAAGGCAGTGCCGTGGGTCGCGCGCCACCTCGCGAAACTGCTCGTCTTATGGATGAAGGGCCTGCTTCCGCAGAAGCCTCGCACGTACACGCACGTCCGGCAATTCGCGGAGGGTCGCACCTTCGCCAGAGAAGGATTTTGTGCGACCCGTTTCGCTGTCTCTTGTACCGCTTGCAGCTCGGTGATAAAAGGTCCGTTATGACATTTAGCCAGGGCGCTTGAGAATAAGCATATAGCCCAGCCGGCTGCTATTGCGATCCACCGAAACGGTATCCCACGAACTAGCGCCATGTCAAGGGCAAGGCGGCGACAACAGCCAGCTCAATCACGACGTTAGCGGACAAAGATCCTGTGTTGCGAAACCTTCAGTTCTGCAACGAAGCGCGGTTTACGGCGCGGACCCGAAGCGCGCAGTTTCGTTTGGGTGAGTTGTCAGCTCAATATTTGGATGGTGTCGCGCAACTGAGCCTAGCTGTGAAAAGTATACACGCGAAGCTCTGACGATATTCCACCTCAGTGCAGGCCGGGCCCACTTGCAGCTACAGGTTCTCACTGGGTGGAGCTGGCGCAGCTGCTTACTGCGTCCTTGTGCACGGCTGAGCGCGCAGAGCAAATACTTACACGAGCTGAATGTCACATGACTGACAACGCATGATGTTAGCAGTGTTTTTGAATGTTTCAACTATGTCAATCACGTGCGTCGTTGTATAAACCTCTCGTGGGCTCTTTTATGATTTAGGACCAGAGCAAATTACTTATGAGAAGTTCAACCACGAAATCTCGATCATGGTCAACTCGACCATGGTCGAGATTTCTCAACTACGTTTCGCTATGGATACCCGGAATATTCTGCCTACGTGGGGGGGGGATATCCGCGTCCCGTCAGCGTTCAGATCGTGGTCGAGTTTCGCTATGAAAAATGGAACTCGACCACGAAATTTCGATTTTTCGTGGTTGAGTTTCGATTTTTCATAGCGAAACTCGACCACGATCTCAACCACGGTCTCAACCACGGTATGTCATCACGATGTCAGCAGATGTCGAATTCAGTTTTCGATTTTTCGATTTCGGTCACCCCCCCGTGACGCGACGGTGTCGCCGCGAAAAGAGGTAGCGAAGGTGTCACTGGGAGTTCAGTACTGGGAGTTCAGTACGAATTTTCGACATCTCGGTTACACGAGCGCGTCAGTCGAGTCGATCTGTGAATTTCCCAAATTAATTTTTCAATTCTACATCTGCTGCATGTGGATGACGATGGCTGACGAACTTTTCATTTCATAGCGAAACTCAACCACGAAATCTCGACCACGCCCCCCCCCCGTGGTCGAGATTTCATAGCGAAACTCAACCGAGGTAAAAAAATGTCTCACGTTACCAGACACGTCGGCTCACACGCTGTCGCAGACGTGTACAAAATATTCCTTCGCTAACCAAGTTTCGCTATGAAAAATCGAACTCAACCACAAAACTCGACCGTGGTCGAGATTTTTCATAGCGAAACTCAACCGAGGTCTCAACCACGAAATTTCGGGCTCACGATCAAAAATCCGAACCGAAGCGTCCGATCGAAAATTCTTTCCATCGTGTCCGCGAAACGCAGTGATGACACCTTGGTTAAACCACGGTTTTCATTTCGTAACCTCTGGCTTGCGAGAGTACAGTACTGTACTGTACAGTAGTCTCGACCAAAGGATTCGTTTACAAAAATTCACAGACCTGAAGTGTATAAATGTAACTCAATCCGTCACGACCATATATAAACCAACGTCAACGTAACTAAACCAAAAACCGTCATAAAAATTTGACCGGACCAACATCCTTTGCAGTCACCAATCAAACTCTTCGGTCACGTTTCGTTCGACCGATGACTCACCACCCCGATTCGTGACCGAAAACCGTCTCGATCAAATCCATCGCCCAGAACTGTGATGAAAACCGTCATGACCAGATGGAGACACAAATCGACCAATTCATGTCATCGATCATCATGAAAAGTCATCGCCGTCCCAAAAAACCGACGAATACAGAAGTCGCACGTCACAGAATATACTCTCCACATCATCTCCTACGTGTCGCACACGTGTCGCTGGCATTTCACTTTACGTAAGACAATTTTCTGGTGCACGTTTTGGTCTACGATCGGTTTTCAAACCGAAACCACCAAACCACCAATCAAACTCTTCGGTCACGTTTCGTTCGACTGATGAGTCTCCACGAGGTAGAACTTCTCATTATAGTGCGCTAACCTTGCGTTGGAAACGTACCTTCGAAAATGGCATGGCATGGCATCGCATGGCATGGCATGGCATGGCATGGTATGGTATGGCATGACATATGACAGTAGCTACATCTACAGTAGTGTCATGTCATGTCATGTCATGTCATGTCATGTCATGTCATGTCATGTCACCCTATCATTTTAAACCCATTTCTCACCCTAACCGGCTAAGGGTTGACGGTTACGGAGTTCAAGTTCGAAGTTGAAGTTCGTTGTTCATCTAGATCTTGTCGTTCGTTGTGGCACGTCTACGAAACGATCGAAAGGTAGGTTTTTATAAGTTATAACAAACTCTCTTCTGCTTGAAGTCGGACTAACAATGGCCGGCTTGTGGCCATGCGATAGGCGTTTAGGCCGAGGTTTGGCCGAGCATTCCATCCGTTTTTCGGGCGCCCTCTCGGCTAATTTCAACTTGCAACACATATATCTTGGAGGTTCGGGAACACGCTATGTTGCGTCCTGCTTTGCTTGCTTATTATTCTTGGCGGTGTGTGTCCGAGCAGAGTGCCCGTACGAGGCTTCCATCGGGAGGTATCCGGGCTACGAAGGAGAATACACACGCATAAGCGGCCCGGTGTCGGTTGGGCAAGCTCTGCTAGGCTCTGATTATCTTATCTCTGAATACGTACAAGTGACATACAACTTGACAGGCGCCCAGCAGGGCAAGATGGTGGCCAGCATAAGTGAGTTTCAGGATTATATCGATCTGTCACCCCACATTGAGGGGACAGTAAACCTCACACAAGCAAGCGATACTGCCATCACTATTACGTATGAGCTGTTCGGCCTTCCCTCTGAGGAAGAAGGGACGATTGCTGTTCATGAGGGGCACACGTGTGACAACGCCGGTGGGGATTACTACAGATCGTCCTCTGACCCGTGGACAGAGACGTATTCTGCTGATGTATACGGCTATGCCAACGGCTCCTTCACCGTCGAGACGGGGTATCCGTACCAAAATAATAGCGGACACGTTGTGGTTGTGGACGACGGGGCCCATGAGCCGTTAGGATGTGGTGGGTTGGTGGAGCAAGCATATGGCCTGCACGTCCATGAAGGAACCACGTGCTCGAATGCAGATGACGTCGGTGGCCATTACTACAGTACGGAGAACGACACATGGACCGGACCATATGCGACTTACGTTCCAGACGGCTACGGAAACGCGAAAGGAACTTTCATGATTCTGACTGGTTACTCATGTTTCAGCTCTTCGGATTATGGACCGGAAACGTATACAGCTAACGACTACTATCAGGATCATGCTGTGGTGGTGCACGGGGAGGAGGACGTGAGGCTCGGCTGTGGACTGCTGAGTACAGTGCTGACGTCTGATTACTCTGATTATTTTGATACCTCTGTAATCACTGACGAAGCCACTGAGGCCATCTCCTCCTCCGACGCTGGTTCTTCCGCGACCACTGGCACGTACTCTTCCCATTCCCTGTTTTGCAGGTCTTGAATGTACAAACCTGTTGCAGAAAGATTAGGAGGCGCTCACAATGAAGTGCCGCAACAACTCGTCCACCGAAGTTGCGGGCTTCTGACTTTAGGGTTTAGCAGTTAATTCGACTCGGCTACAAGCGGCAAATAACCTGAAGATGCAACTTTATAAATATAAATGTATATATATATATATATATATGTATGTGAACAGGTTTGCAGTCGCCAACATTTCGCTCGGTCTTCAGTGCCATCTTCTAAGAGAAACTCACCGGGCTGCTTTTGGTCACGGAAAGGAACGGCGGTCTGGTTTTCTTGGCTGCCTACCCCTCGGTGAGAAAAGAGTTTTCCGACTCGTCCTCTCGGCTAATTTCAACTTGCAACACATATATCTTGGAGGTTCGGGAACACGCTATGTTGCGTCCTGCTTTGCTTGCTTATTATTCTTGGCGGTGTGTGTCCGAGCAGGTTGCCCGTACGAGGCTTCCATCGGGAGGTATCCGGGCTACGAAGGAGAATACACACGCATAAGCGGCCCGGTGTCGGTTGGGCAAGCTCTGCTAGGCTCTGATTATCTTATCTCTGAATACATACAAGTGACATACAACTTGACAGGCGCCCAGCAGGGCAAGATGGTGGCCAGCATAAGGGAGTTTCAGGATTATATCGATCTGTCACCCCACATTGAGGGGACAGTAAACCTCACACAAGCAAGCGATACTGCCATCACTATTACGTATGAGCTGTTCGGCCTTCCCTCTGAGGAAGAAGGGACGATTGCTGTTCATGAGGGGCACACGTGTGACAACGCCGGTGGGGATTACTACAGATCGTCCTCTGACCCGTGGACAGAGACGTATTCTGCTGATGTATACGGCTATGCCAACGGCTCCTTCACCGTCGAGACGGGGTATCCGTACCAAAATAATAGCGGACACGTTGTGGTTGTGGACGACGGGGCCCATGAGCCGTTAGGATGTGGTGGGTTGGTGGAGCAAGCATATGGCCTGCACGTCCATGAAGGAACCACGTGCTCGAATGCAGATGACGTCGGTGGCCATTACTACAGTACGGAGAACGACACATGGACCGGACCATATGCGACTTACGTTCCAGACGGCTACGGAAACGCGAAAGGAACTTTCATGATTCTGACTGGTTACTCATGTTTCAGCTCTTCGGATTATGGACCGGAAACGTATACAGCTAACGACTACTATCAGGATCATGCTGTGGTGGTGCACGGGGAGGAGGACGTGAGGCTCGGCTGTGGACTGCTGAGTACAGTGCTGACGTCTGATTACTCTGATTACTCTGCAATCACTGACGAAGCCACTGAGGATAACTCCTCCTCCGACGCTGGTTCTTCCACGACCACTGGCACAACTTCTAACACTTCGTCCTCCCATGAGGACTACACATCCTCCCATGACGACTACACATCCTCTGGGGCTACGACCAACACAGAGTCCATCTCGAACACAACCGCAAACACCACCACCTCTTCCTCTTCCTCCTCCTCTTCATCATCCACAAGCGCTGACACTTCGTCCTCCCACGAGAACTCCACATCCACTAGCACAACTACCAGCAGCTCTAACACAACCGCAAACACCACCTCATCATCATCCTCCTCCTCCTCCTCCTCAAACACCACCTCATCATCATCGTCATCATCCACAAACACCACCTCATCATCATCGCATCATCCACAAACACCACCTCATCATCGTCATCATCCACAAACACCACCTCATCATCATCGTCATCATCCACAAACACCACCTCATCATCATCGTCATCATCCACAAACACCACCTCATCCTCGTCGTCATCCACAAGCGGTGACACTTCGTCCTCTCATGAGAACTCGACGTCCACTAGCACAACCACCGACGAGGGGTCCACCAACAACAGCAGCACAACTGCTAACGCCTCCACAACCTCAGAGTCCTCCGGGTCCTCCACGACCGGCGGCACTTCGTCCTCCAATGCGAGCTCCACCACGACTGATGATTCTGACTCATCCTCCGACTACTCTGAGGATTCTAGTGTAAGCACGGACGTGGAGGATGCGGTGCCCCCATCCGAGTACACCGATGTTTCCTCTGACTACTCCATGTCCCATGACGTCGAGTATTCCGTGAACCCTTTCAGTGATTATTCTACCATCTCTGACGATACGACCTCTCACTACAATTCGACCAATAGCAGCAGTACAAATTCCTCGTCCTCTGACACAAGCAGTGAGGATGGCACGAGTGACTCTGATAGCGGTGATGACGATGATGCTGAGGATGACATGATGAAAATAATTTTCGGTGTGGACCCTCAACTGCACCCGCCTGCATATTCTGCTTCTGCAGTGCGGTGGCCAAAGTCGCACGAGCTAAAGTCGGTGCATTCCACCACAAGCTAAGGGGAAAGAGTAAGGCAAAATGTGCTGTCACGAAGTGAATGTGTGAAGCCTCATGCGATTGGCTGCAGCTTATGCATTTGGGGGCTCTCGAGCATGGCACTGCCGACCTGGACATCTTTACACATCCACACGGCCCTGCTCTGATCACCCCTCTTTGGAGGGTACTGACCGCAGGAGTCACGCTTTTGAGCTTTATACCCATAATTGGTGTATGCTTATACTTAAGGAAGGTATGGCAGTCGCCCAGTTTCCATTCCCTCAATCTTGCAGCAGCCAGGATGTGGATGCGTAGTTTGCAGCAATAGTTCCACTCGGGGCCCTGGATGTGTCGGATGCGACCGACATCCACGCAAAGCTTTCTGAGAGGAGCGCCTCCGTCATCGAAGCGAAAACTACAGTGATGCTCAAACTTTTCAGGGGATCGGAGAGACTAGGTTGACGGGCGGAGATGGTGGGCCACAGCCAAGGGTCACTGCTGAGGAAGAACATGAGCGAATGCTACAGAAGCAAATGGACGAGGATATCTCGATGTCGAAACTGAAGGAATCCACGCGCCGGGCCACCATGAATCTTCAGCACGTACGGCGGTTTAATTGCACTCTCACCTTGTTGCGATGTTGTGTGCCTCGCCTTGCCAAAGTGCGCCTCGGTGTATGCTTGAGATGTGTGCCCACGTGCACCAGCTAGCATGCAGAGTGTGACAGGCCGGGGGCAAGGATGCCCCGTCACACAGGGCGTGGCAGGAACGGGATGTAGTGCCCCCAGGCCAACAGGCGCGGCAGGCTGGGGCCGAGGGTGCCTGGCCGGGTGATGTATGTGCATTGGCAAGGGGGGGTACCCTGTCGAGTGGCTTACCAGCGTTCCCGAGAGGAGAGACAACCCGCTCGGGTGGTGTATTTGGATTGCGCAGTCGGGGGTGTGAATGTGCACTGTCAAGGGG
>LGRX02022165.1:0-11684 GCA_001247695.2 Cymbomonas tetramitiformis
GGCGTGGTCACAAGCATAGGCGCATCTAGCCACATGCCTATCAATCTTGTTGCGAGACCCGCTTACGTGAGCATGCATGAGCATGCATGAGCATGCATGTGCATGCGTGAGCATCTTAAACGCCTTCAACCAGGTGTACAAGGTGCCACTTGATGTGGTTACAACGTTGATAACGTGTGCGTACGTGCTACGTTGGGCAAGGCGTGGTCATAAGCATATGCGCAGATAGCCACATGCCTACCAATCTTGTTGCGAGACCCGCTTACGTGAGCATGCATGAGCATGCATGAGCATACATGAGCATGCGTGAGCATCTTAAACGCCTTCAAACAGGTGTACAAGGTGCGACACGATGTGGTTACAACATTGATAACATAAGCGTACATGTTGCGTCAGGCAAGGCGTGGTCACATGCATAGGCGTAGCTAGCCACATGCCTACCCATCTTGCTGCGAGACCCGCTTAAGTGAGCATACATGAATATGCATGAGCATACATGAGCATGCATGAGCATGCACGGGCATCTTAAACGCCTTTAACCAAATGTACATGGTGCGACACGGTGTGGTTACAACGTTGTTAAGGTGCGCGTACGTGCTGCGTTGAGCAAGGCGCCGTGGCCACAGGCATAGGCGCAGCTAGCCACATGCCTATCAATCTTGCTGCCAGACCCGCTTACGTGAGCATACATGAGTATGCATGAGCATGCATGAGCATGCGTGAGCATCTTAAACGACTTCAAACAGGTGTACAAGGTGTGACACGATGTGGTTACAACGTTGATAACGTGTGCGTACGTGCTACGTCAGGCAAGGCGTGGTCATAAGCATAGGCGCAGCTAGCCACATGCCTATCAATCTTGTTGCGAGACCCGCTTACGTGAGCATACATGAGCATGCATGAGCATACATGAGCATGCGTGAGCATCTTAAACGCCTTCAACCAGGTGTACAAGGTGCGACACGATGTGGTTACAACATTGATAACATAAGCGTACATGTTGCGTCAGGCAAGGCGTGGTCACATGCATAGGCGTAGCTAGCCACATGCCTACCCATCTTGCTGCGAGACCCGCTTAAGTGAGCATACATGATTATGCATGAGCATACATGAGCATGCATGAGCATGCACGGGCATCTTAAACGCCTTTAACCAAATGTACATGGTGCGACACGGTGTGGTTACAACGTTGTTAAGGTGCGCGTACGTGCTGCGTTGGGCAAGGCGCCGTGGCCACAGGCATAGGCGCAGCTAGCCACATGCCTATCAATCTTGCTGCGAGACCCGCTTACGTGAGCATACATGAGTATGCATGAGCATGCATGAGCATGCGTGAGCATCTTAAACGCCTTCAAACAGGTGTACAAGGTGTGACACGATGTGGTTACAACGTTGATAACGTGTGCGTACGTGCTACGTCAGGCAAGGCGTGGTCATAAGCATAGGCGCAGCTAGCCACATGCCTACCAATCTTGTTGCGAGACCCGCTTACGTGATGAGGAGCACGACTATAATTACAACAAAGAATGTTGAAAGAACGCACACCTTAACTGTATTGGGGACGTAGTTGACGGGCAGCTGCCCGAGGTCTCCCTCTCCGGCCTGACACCGGGTAAGCCACGTGTAGCAGTCTGAGACGAATTGGACGATGGCCTTGGGAACCGTGAGCTGACTCCCCCCTCGCCCAGTTTTACCTTGTTTCACCGCCTTGATGCATCGCTCGATGGCCTCCTGGCAAGCCCAAGTCTCACCGTATTTCTTCTCAAAAGCATCCCAATTCTCCACCCCAGATTGCGACACGATCCAGGCCTGAACGTTGCGTTGGTTCTTGAACCTCTTCAGGGTTTCAATCGCCTCTGGGATGGTGATCTCAGTGGTCAGGATTTTCTTCAGAACGCCGTTCAAGTAATCAACCTCCACGTCCGAGTGAAACCCGAGCATCGTCTGGAACAGGGGCATGCCCAACTCCTTCTTCTCGCTCTCCTTCACGATTACCTGCTGCAAAGGCTGTGCCGGCTGACCGACACTCAACGTGTTACCGGCGCTTCGAGGAACACGCCTAGACTTGGCCTTGCTACCCGACTTCTTCTTCTTGAGGTCGACACCTACATCCTTCAACGCCTCCTCCGCCCCAGACGTCTCGGTAGTCATGTCAACGATCTCACTGTCCGGAGCCCAGATCTTGCGTTTCTTACTCGATCCCTTGGTGGGGGTCTTAGTCTGCCCCTTCAGAATACCCGCGCCGTACGCATGCATGATTCTAACAATGAACTCCCAAGTGTCCTGACGCACTGTAGCGATCGACCAATGCGTTGCGTAGTCGTTGGCGTAGGAGATGTGATTCGTTTGCAACACCTCCGCCTTAATCTGCATCTGCTGAGGCGATGTCAAATAGCTCCAGACCGGGAACCATTTGCCACTTTCAACGTCTCCCCCGAAAAGCTGCCAGTCATTCACATTGGCCCAGTCCCCCTTCGACAGCTTCTCGTAGACCTGCTTCCTAACTTCCGGCTTCCTTGGAAGCCTGAAAGTCCTGGGATCGTGCTTTTCCAACTCCCTACATTCTGGGAAAACCAGAAGACGCGTCTTCTGAACGTCTTCTGAGACGTCTTCTGGGTCCAGAAGACATCCAGAAGACGTCCAGAAGACGTCTTCGGCGCGTCTTCTAATGTCTACCATCTTCTGGTTTCCAGAAGACGGTCAGAAGATCTTCCGGGAAGACATCCAGAAGTTATCTTCTGGACGTCTTCTGCATGTCTTCTGAATCCCGGAAGACGTCTTCTTGATATCTTTTAGGCGTCTTCTGTACATCTTCCCGGAAGATCTTCTGGAAAACTCAGAAGATGGTAGACATTAGAAGACGCGTAGAAGACGTCTTCTAGATGTATTCTGGAACCCAGAAGACGTCTAGAAGACATCTTCCGGAATTCAGAAGATGTACAGAAGTCATGCAGAAGACGTTCAGAAGATATCTTCTGAATGCCTTCTGCATGTCTAATAAATTTCAACATTCGTATACGCATTCGCGAGGAATATTTTTAGGCTGAAATAAGTTTGCAAGAAGGATGAGTGCAAACAAGATGTATGGCATAATACACTTCTCGCCATCCTTATTAACAAACATATTCTCAATGTTTGATACACGACAAGAGATGATTTGTTTGTGTGGAAGGCTAAGATGCTTTGGAGACTAAAATTGCTTTAACAATATTTACTTTTCAATCAAGAATCTAATCATAAGGAGGGCCACGCATATTATTATCCTAACTAGCTAAGTGTCTAGAACTACTTCACATTCATGTTCTAAACAACTATTCTAATTACCTAGAAACGATGTTCAACTAACATGCACACATGGCATAGGTCTTGGACCACGCAAAAACATGGGTTTTCCACTCGCTCGTTTTTAACCGATCTGAAAAACAACGCACACCAAAATACCAACACTTAGTAGAGTGAAAACACACAATGAATACAAGCACAAATTCCTAGGAAGGGTAAGGTAAGTACCTTTACTCTTCTAGTTGTGGGCGATGGGCTGAAAATGCGCTTTTCCCACTTGCTCATTTTCAGCCGATCTGAAAAACAAAGCGCAACTCAAAACCAAAGGTTAGTAAAGCGGAAAAACACAACGCATAAAGGCAGTATTTTCTAGGTGTGACACTAGGGGATGATAGAG
The DNA here is from genome assembly GCA_001247695.2 of Cymbomonas tetramitiformis. Taxonomy (NCBI): domain Eukaryota; kingdom Viridiplantae; phylum Chlorophyta; class Pyramimonadophyceae; order Pyramimonadales; family Pyramimonadaceae; genus Cymbomonas; species Cymbomonas tetramitiformis. Next base: position 3,680 of record LGRX02022165.1, read on the forward strand.
CAAATACCTTTACTTGTGGTGTTGAGGTTGGGCTGAAAATTTACCTTTTGGACTAGGTCATTTTCAGCCGATCTGAAAAACAAAGCGCAACGCAAAACCAAAGGTTAGTAAAGCGCAAAACTAGTACGAGACGAAATACAAGATTACCGAAGGAAAACAAAAAGGCCTAGTGGTGTGAGTTGGAATCGAACCAACATCATCTCGTCCAAAGGACGAGCGAGAACACATGTCTCGTTCACACCTCAATTAGACGCTAAGCACGCCGAAGTGCGCGTAAAAAAACCAAGGCACGAAAAGCACCCGCAATCACTATTGAAGTATTGCGTTGTGCAACGTTTTTCTGTTAGACGAACTATTTTAAAAGGACCACTTCACCCAGCAGCAGTCCGCGGAAAACGAGGCTGCGGTGGAATTGAGTTGGATGCAGGTGTAAAAGTGGTTGATGCAAATTTCACTTCAACGTTAAATAAAATTCAAACTCGAACGGTCATGTCGATGTGCGGTGCGGTGCTCGTGCTCACTCCCCTGCGCTGGGCCTGACGATGCGATGCGATGCGATGCGATGCTAATGCTAGCTGACGATGAGCATGCCTGACCACGACCGCGACCACACGCCAGCGCCACACCAGCGCAGCGCAGCGCTGGCAGATTTTCCGGGTTTGCTATCCGCGGTATCGTGCAGTCATCACGTCTCACGCGACTCACTGCGCGCGTGATCGACTCTTCGACCGTTGCTAGGAGCGATGGTGCTCTAAAACAAGAGCAGTTTCTTCTACCAAATTAGGCGGCCGTTTTAACTTAGTAACTTGGTACGTTTGACCCTCTCCCGAACAAACCACTTGTTTTTTTGCAATTCTACCTTCACAGTACGGTTTTGCCCAATATTGCGCACCTTATATGTTTTTTTGTTTTTTCGCGATTTTTTATAGTTTTTTTTCAAAAAATACAAAAACACCCAAAAAACATTCGGAAGATACCCCAGATATCTTCTGTGCATCTTGTTACCCTCCAGAGATGTCTTTGAGGAAGACATGTCTTCTGGAAATCTGCAACTTGTAGAAGTTCCACCGAACGTCTTAACACCCCTCTCGCTAGGTAGACATTAGAAGACGCGTAGAAGATCGTCAAAAAAATGAGGAAGACGCCCCTAAGAGGGGTGTTAAGACGTTCGGTGGAACTTCTACAAGTTGCAGATTTCCAGAAGACATGTCTTCCTCAAAGACATCTCTAAGACAACCGGAAGATGTACAGAAGATATCTGGGGTATCTTCCGCAAGCACAGTCAAGAAGACGTCCGGAAGATGTCAAAAAAATGTCTTCCGCGTGTCTTCTGTGTGTCTTCCGCGTGTCTTCCGCGTGTCTTCCGCACCTCTTCTGGGTTCAGGAAGACATATATTTCCCGAAGGCGTCTGGAAGATGTACAGAAGGTATCTGGGGTATCTTCCGCAAGCACAGTCAAGAAGACGTCCGGAAGATGTCGGGAGATGTCTTCCGCGTGTCTTCTGAGTGACTTCTGAACGTCTTCTGAGTGTTTGTCTTCAGGATGCCCTCCGCACTACCTTGGCCAAGTGTCCTTTGTATAGGAGATAGAATGGCAAGTAAACGTGCCGCGCATCTCCAAAAGGGGGAAGCGCCCCCAAAGACCAAAATGTCGTCCTTCAAACGAGCGATGCTCACTAAACCCCCCACCCCGAATCCGCGGCGGAGGTCTTCCGTCAATCCAAGCCGGAGGTCTTGAAGTGTACCGTCTTGAAGTGTATCGAATATGTACCGAATGTCTTCTATGTGTCTTCTCGACGTCTTCGGGGATTCTTACTATAGAGTATTGTGGCTCCAACCCGCAACGGCTGATATATCGGCTGGTATATAGGGTGCATATCGGTTGATATATGGGCTGATGTGTGGGATGCATATCGGCTGATATATCGGCTGCATATCGACCGATGAAATTTGGAAATCTAACGTAGAGCAAAATGACAATAGCAGAATCTGAAATCAAGCATTCCAAAACTGAAATCTGAAATCCACCGTAGAGCAAAATCAGCCAAAACTGAAAATCGGAAATCTAATGTGGAGCAAAATGACACATATAAAAATCTGAAATTGGTTTGTAAAATCTGAAATCAAGCATTCAAAAAACTGAAACCTGAAATCTAACGTAGAGCAAAATCAGCCAAAATTGAAATTTGGAAAATCTAACATAGAGCAAAATGACAAATGCAAAAGTCTGAAATGGAGCATTCCAAAAACTGAAAACTGACATCCAACATAGAGCCAAATTAGCCAAAATTGAAAATCGGAAATCTAACGTAGAGCAAAATGACAAATGTAAAAAATCTGAAATCAAGCATTCCAAAAACTGAAATCAGAAAACTAACGTAGATCAAAATTAGTTGAGATTGAAAATTTGGAAATCTAACGTAGAGCAAAATGACATATGTAAAATTGCACTTTCGCATTTTCCCTTCAATTTCAACAAATGCAACAATCTTGATTATTGCTAATTAATTACAAATGGTCATCACAAATGGTCAAATGGGGGCAAGGCCATAAGAAGATGTTGCGTCCGAACGGCACGAACACCGGACCGAAGACGCTCAAGTGTCACGAGGCGTTGAAAATGCTACAAGCGGGCATCATGAGCGTGCTAGCGTCTTGGGATAGAGACGAGGGCTACTCAAAAAACATGCTTGAAGACTTGATCGGGCAGTTGACGGTCATAACGAGAGAGCTCACTTCGGAGCTTGTAGACTGTAAGGTACGGAAGACATCCGGAAGACATCCCGAATACGTTCCGAGTACATTCCAAACGTCTTCCTTAATTACCTTTTTATTTGGTGATTTTGCAGGATGTTCCTAAGCTTCAAAATCTGGTGGATGAGTTCTTCAAGTCACTCAAGCGCGATGGCTCACCTAGGACTGATGGGACTAGTGGGACAGCTTGAACTGGTACGTGCATATAAAATACATTTACTTCTTCTAGACGATGAACTCCAGCATGCGGAATATTCCATGTGAATCAAGATGGCTATATTGCCCATTAATAACATGATGGAATTTTGCAAGGGAATATACCTACATTAAAAAAAATCGCCTGCGGCAGCCGGGTTTTTGGTGTACTTTTTCAGTTAGACGATTGGAAATGGTGGGACTGCTGGGACTCGCGTGTCGGATGGGACGAGTGGAACTGGTGGTGCTGGTGAAACTAATGGAATTGCGGGGACTGTTGGACCTGGTGAGTTTGAACGTCTAAAGCGGATTGTAGGATTGTGCGGGACTAATGAGACGGAATGGATTCGTGGGACTTACGGGGCTAGTGCCAGGACTGATGGGACTAGTGGGACTGCTTGAACTGGTACGTGCATATAAAATACTTTTACTTCTTCTAGATGAAATCCAGCAGGCGGAATTACACCTGCGACAAACATGAGCGCCACGCTCATTTCTGTCGTGAAAATTCACAGAAAATTTCCGAAAATGAAATTAAGCTAGGGGGAACACAAACGAATATTACCGCGATAATGACTTGAAAAACAAAATAACTAAACGAGTAGTACCGCGAGCATTACATAAAACACAGGTGTATTATACGATCACTTGGGGACATTCATATAGCACGAGGCATGCAAGAAGTAGCAAGCAAGCAAGCATTTCACATGGGTAAAGATACAAAAAGAAAAACCGATTACACCCTTAAAAAATATTAGCATAATTACCTACAACATATTACTACTAGGCTGCTAGTTTCTAATACAAGGATTCAACTACCCGTGGGCGATATGAAAATCTAACCTAGGAAACTAGAGCACAGTGCACGTTCCAAAATCTTCAGAACCAAAACGTTTCTTGCAGCACACGAACAACGAATCAGTCAGGACGTTGGGGATCGAACCCAATACCGACAACCAACTGCCACCCGTCGAAGTAAAAAGTCCGAAACCCTATTTTTTGCAATGCACACGACAGCTCAATGTTCACACATGAATAACAACCAAACATCCGCCCTAGGGCTCACATACGCCACAGGACCTAAAAAACGGGTGCAATACCTTCCCAAAACTGTCTCGTTTGCTAGCATCCGAGTTCTATAGCTTCCATGAAGAAATATTTAAGATGGCGAATAATCTGTAATGCACGAGCCATGCACAAACCCCGCTTCCAACAGCTCACAAACATCCGCCTATGGGCTTACATACGTAAGTGAACCTCAAAGAGGGGAGTTTAAGCTACCGAAAACTTTTTCATTTGCTCGCATCCGAGCTCTGTAGCTCATGCTATGAAATATCAAAGATGCACTACAAACAGCGGAGCTTGCGCCAGCTCGATGTTTCACGCGCGAATAACAAACCAAACATCCGCCCTAGGGCTCACATACGCAACACGACCTTAAAGAGGGGTGCAATACCTTTCCAAGACCGTCTCATTTGCTCGCATCCGAGCTCCATAGCTCCCACCAAGAAATATTGAAGATCACACATTTCATGTAATGCACCCGGAGCCAGGCACAAACCCCGCTTACAATAGCTCACAAACATCCGCCTATGGGCCTGCATACGTAAGTGAACCTCAAAGAGAGGAGTTTAAGCTGCCGGAAACTTTTTCATTTGCCCGCATCCGAGCTCTGTAGCTCATGCTATGAAATATCAAAGATGCAGTAAAAACAGCGGAGCCTGCGCCAGCTCGATGTTACACGTGCGAATAACAAACAAATATCCGCCCTAGAGCCAACATGCGACACGGAAACCAAAAGAGGAGTATATTAACTTTCCAAAACAGTTTCATTTGCCCGCATCCGAGCTCCATAGCTAATGCTCCGAACTAGCGAAGATGACGTTCACATGAATTAAGTAAAGTGATCTTCGCGACTTATATGTGTTTAAGATGATGTCCTTCAAGTTGTTGTGAGAACCGGCCGCAGGAAACAACTGATACCGCTATCATGAACAAAATATTCAACTCTTAGACCATAAATATATCGGTAGCATGAGCCAGCGTGGGAGCGAAATACACAGTTGAGCTGTCGACTGCCGAGGTCCGTAAGAAAAAGGTTCGTCTAAATTCTGGGTTTTGACGAGAAAGACCAGAGTTTAGACGAGCATCACAGTCATCAAGTAACGCAGCCCTCGAATCGAATCGCGGGTGGCCGAATCTAAACTCTGGGGACGAGAGTAAGAGAATCTGCCCGTTTGTGAGGTAAATGCCAGAGTTTACTGTCGTGTGTCACAGCGACACTGTCACAGTAGGCGAAAAAGTCAAGTCCCCAGGGAAAATTCAGTGCCACGTCACCCACTGTTACCGGATTTCCCCCGTTTGCACGTCTCGTCGATTTTCCCCTGCAGCGGGGTACCGGTAGGACCTAGTACCCGTCCCTGCCAAAAATACGCGGGTACCTAAGTACCTGTGAAGGGCCCTGGTGTACAATAGCTACTTGCTTGGCGACTTTCGTTTACAGTATATCGTCAGATGAAAATGTCAGCGAACACGATTGCTCGATTTGGGTTTCACTTTTGCATCTCGGGCGAACTTTTTGCTGGGAAAAATAATAAGAAATTTCAATTTCGAAATTTAAATTTCTTCTCGTCAAGACAACCGTGTACACAGGATCCCCCCGCCCGACAACCATGCGACACAGGATCCACCCGCAAACGGAAGAGGACATCTAACGCCGGCGGCCTGTCTTTGATTTTTTTGAAAATAATAAAATTTCGAGACGCCCCTTGAGTTCACCGGCAGTGAGTTAACCCACCAGTTTCTTCGCCGGAACGGGCCTGCTTACAGTAAGGCTGCAGGATAATTATATATCTGTCGCACCTCGCGCAGTGGGTTTTGGAAATACCCACAGCCTACTACCAAAAGCAAACTCCGGATTCTCAGCAAAATCATCCGAGTATTGCGACAAGTAAATTGAAAACTGGGCGAAATGGCGTGCCAAATCAGAAGTGTTGATGGCTCTTACTATGCCCTAGCGAGGAGTATATCTGGGAATAATACACAACTTCACTCAACACGACTCCAAGGTTGATATTAAATTCAGTAACTCGCCTTCAAGCGTCTGAGAGGTGATCGCAAGCTCGTTGACAAAGCCACATGAATCTTCTCGGATATGTCGGCCCCTTACCGGGCTCCTGCATATCTGCTGTCCGAATATTTCCCTGTATAGGTCGTTGGAATCCGCTGCGGGGTCATCGCACGCCAGAAACATCGCACACCTTCGCAGAATGAAACATGGATAGCAGCATATGGCGTATCCCCGAAGCTCAGCTAACACTTCTGCATGCCCTTTATCGCGTCGGCGCCAGGTATTCCATCTAGAACCTTCGCAGTCGCAAGCCTTCTGTTTGAGTCTAGCTGCAGGGCGTAGTTCACTCGCCCGGTCCCAACGATGTCCTTGTGCTCGACAAGGAAAATGTGAAACCAACGATCCACGCGTTACTGCGCACAGAGGTAGAGCGGTTCTTAGACGTTCCTTATGCGGAGACCTAAGGCACTCACAGCTTCACTGGTTCGTATGCCCACAAGCCAGACAAACTTCAGGCGTTTCTAGGGACATAAAGGCATTCACCGGAGCGCCTGGAACTATTTGCTGTTCTTTAGCGTGAACCGATACGCACCTGCGAGGGTTACACGGGATGCCCTGGGTTGCGTGGCGTTCCAGCAAAAGCTGCGTGGTGTCTTTCTGGAAGACCATTCAAGATGAACTCCCCTTCAAGCTACTCACCATTGCTGCCGCCGCGCAGCGCCATAATCTTGAAAACTTCGGCGCGACGCTTCAGGTCCGGCAGCCTATCACCGGGAAGCTGCTTTTCAATCTTGCAAAGCACAAAGGCGCGGTTACCATCTGCAAGCTTGATCCAGCGTGCCGGTATTTTGCCACCTGTTCGGCGGATACCACGATTAAAATATGGGATGTCAGCCTCGGAGCTGAGAACTACTCCGTGAACGACATGGCTCAGCTGTCGCTCACGACGCTTCCGCATGTTGGTCGAGAGCTGCCGTACGAAGGGTATGTGCACAGGTCACCATAACATCTACAAGCGCCTCGGGCGTACTTTTCCCCTTGCCCATCCCCCCTGCACGCGCCTCGAGCCTACTACCCTCCTCCCTTGTCATCTTCCCCGAGCACCTCGCTTGTATGTTTTTATCCCCGCATGATTCGCAGGCGTAGTGTCCTCCTCCCCACACGCGCCTTATTCATACGGTCCTCCATCCACAAGCACCTCAGTTGAGCTCTTGTCCCTTCCTTGTACATGCTTCAGTCGCAGTTTACTCTTTCGCCACACGCACCTCTGGCGTACTACACTCTTCACAATCTTCCGGCGAGCGCCTTGGTCGTGCTGACCTCCTTTCGTTACACTCTCCAGTCTTTCTACCAGCGTGTGGCTGCGTAGTTTGCTAATTGCGTTGGGAAGCAAAGCGTGCAGTTTAAAGGCTCCTTGAATTTGCTGCACATTTCCCCGAACCCATCTTCAGGTGTTTATCTATTTTGTTCTGCCCTTTGTTGCGCAAAGATACCGAGGGTGTCCTTGTTCCCACAAGAGGGGCTAGGCTCCCTCCAGTAAAAGCCACACAGTCTGAAAAGGTTGTCTTATTTTTTCATTTCTTTATTTATTGTTCACACTTTGCCCTTTTGGCCTTTGGCTTCGGGGGGGAATGGCGCCGTGGGATACCCGGATCCCACTGTTTTCTGTCTAGGACGACCTTGGCTGCTGCCTGCTACTTTTGGTCACCGCGGAGGTCTAGCGGTAGATCTCTCTTAAACCCCAGTGTGGTTTCCCACAGGTGCATCTGTTTGCCATCAACCCTTGAAAACTTGTCAGTTATGAAAGCACGTGGCTGAAAGAGGTCTTGGCTGCTGCTACAGAGAGTGATTTCCTGGCACAGACCCGCACTTTTCCTGCGGGCGGATTTCCTGGCACAGACCCGCACTTTTCCTGCGGGCGGATTTCCTGGCACAGACCCGCACTTTTCCTGCGGGCGGATTTCCTGGCACAGACCCGCACTTTTC
>LGRX02022166.1:0-11314 GCA_001247695.2 Cymbomonas tetramitiformis
CACTTACAGTACACGCACCCTCGCCCACCCCTCACCACCCACGACTCGCAGCGCCGCTGCTCACACTTTGGCCGCTGATTCGCAACCGCAGATGAAACCGCGATGGGCGCTGCCGAGGCAAGCATCGCACCCGCCACGCGCCTCATCCGGCGCGCGAGCGGGGCAGCCTCCCCGCACCCTTTGTCCCTGGGTCCTCTGTTCCTTGCATGCACACCGGCACTTACTGTACACGCACCCTCGCCCATCCCTCACCACCCACGACTCGCAGCGCCGCTGCTCACCCTGTGACCACTGATTCGCAACCGCAGATGAAACAGCGATGGGCGCTGCCGAGGCAAGCATCGCACCCGCCACGCGCCTCATCCGGCGCGGAGCGGGGCAGCCTCCCCGCACCCTTTGTCATTGGGTCCTCTGTTCCTTGCATGCACACCGTCACTTACTGTACGCGCACCCTCGCCCATCCCTCACCACCCACGACTCGCAGCGCCGCTGCTCACCCTTTGGCCGCCGATCCGCAACCGCAATAAGAAAGTAGCCAGCTTTTTTGATTTCTTCACAATATTTAACACATAACACTCCATATTTAAGATCTCCATATAAATAAGAAATTTGCTAGGCTGACCTAAAATTCCTATTTTCGTAAAATCGAGTGTTTACTGTATGGCAGGAAATCATTACAGCCAGGAATGTGACATCCAATTACTTTGATCATAATGCTATGGCATTTTTGACACATTGCATCTGTTTCGATATATGGCTCTATTACCTGCAAGATCGATCCACAAACAATCTATGGCCAAACAGATGTGGGGTCGACCCATTTCCTCCTACAGACCATGCAACACAAACTAATGCCATTAGCATCCAAGGGGTCTTCAGCAAAAGGCTTGATGGCTTGACGCCCATGATGTAGTTTCAATGGCCTCCCATCCTCATCATCATATCTTTGATATTAATGAGGATACCCTGGGTGTCCAAACAGGGATGCGGCGCGTGGGTGTCCAAACGCGGAGCGGCTTAGCCACTCATGGAATCAAAAGTAGTGGAAGGTGCCTGGCGCACCATAACCTGTTAGATATATAGTGTCGGGTATATATCTGGCTACGTTCAGAATGCTTTCACTTTTTGGTATTTGTCTAAGTGTCAATAAACATATTGCAACCTCGGCTTTAGCCGGAAACCCTTCAACCTGTGACACCCGTACTGTATTGAGTACTAGTACAGATTACAGGAAGTGACACACGGTGTGTCACATCCATCAACCTGCGCCACAGCCTGATATATATATATATATATATATATCTATCCCTGTACCGCGTTTTCATGTTCACATAACACAACGGCGGGGATATGATGTGACACATATGCTCCCCCTCAACCTCTCTTCTTTGCAAATCTAGGCGCCACACCGCGTGGAGGGGACTCGATGTTGGCCCATCAACTCCTCACCGCCTCCCCTAAGGACACTCAAGCAGCGCACAACACGGCGAGGGACGTTGTTGTACAATCATCTGCTCCCTCTACCTCTTCGTTTGCAAACCTAGGAGGCGCGACACCGCGTGACGAGGCGGGACACGGATGTTGTGCGCCAAGCTCCCTGCCTCTCCCCTCGAGGACACTCAAGCGTTGCACAACACGGCGAGGGGACGCAGTGTTGTACCCGCTCCCCTCTGCCTCTCTTCTTTGCAAACCTAGGCGCAACACCGCGTGGCGGGGACACCCGATGGCATCGGCTCACTGCACTGCCTCTCACGAGGACACTCAAGCGTTGCACAACACGACAAGGGACACTATGTTGTGTTCACATCAGCTCCCCTTTTACCTCTCTTACGTTGCAAACCTAGGCGCACGATGGCGACCTAAGTCTAGAAGCTGTATCAGTCCGGTCAAAGCTCCACGTGTATATCAGATATCTATCGAGCGCGATGATAGTGCGAATGCCTTGCCCCGATTGGTGATGTTTTCCATCGACGACGCATGCCATGATATATTATAATTTCGATGATTAGAAATCGAGCACAAAGCGTGAGGTGCACAAAAACGCGGTTCGGCTGTCCAAGATGGTCGAGTCGATCCAAGCAGATCGCCCAATGGGAGCAGGTCATTTCACGAATATTACTCATCTACATCTAGCTGTTGATCGCCGACTTTCATTCCGTCATCAGTGATGACCGTCATTCAGGAGACGGATCGTCCGATCTCACTCCCCGGATCGAGGAAATGAAGGATCACGAAGTGGCTGTTCACCTCCAGCTTCGGAGTCCAAGTGTCGCAGAGTGTCGCTCTTTAGTCGGAAATTGGTGAAAATACTTCACTTTTCCTACCTGCTGACGATTGCTGCGTCTTTCTCCTCCGTTTCCTAACACAATTTTTCTTTTGCAAACATGAGTTTCGCAGCAATCGCTTCTAATTCTGATTTGCGGAGGGCGACCCGCGCCTCCCGCAGCGCACGGGCTCGTCAGCCTGACGAGAATTCCGTACCCAACGAGACGCCCGCGCTGAATGCAGCAACCTCGTCTCCGCGGTTCTCCCCTCCGCGGGAGGAGCCCGCAATCTTTCGCTCCTTAGGTCTTCATGAATCTGAAGACGGTGACGAGGTGGTTGACGCGGGTGAAAGGTGGTCGCGGGAGAATGTTGAAACGCCGGAGTCACCGTCCGGACCGTCCTTGTTACAAGAGCTTTCGTTTGGTGACCAGGCAGCTCCTGGGCGTACTGACTCTCCTCCTCCGGCGAGGAACGTGTTGCAGAGAACGTCCTTGGCGGAAGATGTTGCGGAGGGGGGCAGCCTTTCTCTCCGTCCGCAGGCGTCCCGTGATGTAATCCACCAGGGGACGGGAGAGAGGCCGACTATCCCCGATATGACGGTGAACTCCTTTAACGGGCTGAACTTTTTCGTATTGCCGAGCAAGGACCTCCTGCTGAACCCCTCAATCTTCAAGTCCGAACACCTTCGAAAAATCTGTGCCAAGGTCCCCGGTCTGGAAGTTACGAACAGCTAGTCTAGAGCCACTATGGTGAAGAATCTGGAAAGTTTCCGCGAGGTGCTCGAGAAGTCCCATACGGCCCCGGCGGGGGATACGGCTCAGCCTGTGGTGCTGACCCCGCGTGCTGATCTGAGCGCGGGGGGGCCGGTCCCCCCGCCAATGGGGGACATCCCGACCGACTTGGTATCCCGGGAATCGGGCGGGACAGCAAACTCCCGCCCCGTCGTCCCTTCTACGGAAGGCACGGGTCCCCAGCGGCCCCCGTCCCCGTTGCACGTCCGGCCAGGAGGCGACGTACCCGCCGGGGTTCGCCCCGTACGTGGACCCGAATGCGGTGCCAAGCCCGGAGCAAGGCGCTTTTCTCTGGACTTAATCCTCCCGCAAGCCAAGTCCAAGAACCTCTTCAACCAGCCCAGGTAGCTAGCCCGAACACTCCCGCTTGACCTCTCCTTTCCTTTGAAATTTGAATTCCCTTCGGTTGGTCTGCTAGGGCCTTCTTTCTTCCCGGTAGCTTGAAAAAACTTAATCAGCCTGTACAACCCGTTTCACTAATTAGGAATTCCTTCCCCTCCTTTAAGAATAGTCCGGTCCCCGTCCTAGTCCCAAAGGGTAATTAGTTAGGGCCCTTGCAGTAATCTAGGAGCACAGTACCCGTGCGTGTAGGCGCTACCTAGGTGGTGAATTTATGGTTCTTGTGAATTTTTATGCTTGCTGTTTGTGGCCTGCCAAGTTTAAGTATTTGACTTACTTTGGAAGTTTTGGATTTAAATGCTGCATGTGTCCCGTGGGGACAACAAGAATTGATGTTATCCTCACACTGAGTGAGGCTCTTCTTGGAAGAGTATTACCCCGTGGGGGTTTTTGTTGCTTGAAATCCTCAGACTGTGAGGTGTCTCCTCTTGGAGGGACTGTTTACCCCGTGGGGGTTGTTTGTGTGAACAACGAGTTTCCAAAATCTGGTCGGATGTAAGATCCTGGTTACAGGCTTTCCTGACACAAAATTGGTTGAAATTACAGGCTCAGGAGGCCAATGAGGAAGTGGTACTCACGAGGACACTGACTGCCCCAACGGTGGGAGACGACTGTGCAATCTGCGTATCTAGCCTGCTGGGAGAGAGCATGCCATGTGTTTCAACTGCATGTAATCATCATTATCATGTAGCCTGCTTTGATGGCCTAGATGAGATATATCATTTGTCCAGCCTAGTCCAGCCGGCAGCAACCCATGTTGTATTCACCATGAATTATAGGAAAGTGGTTAGGTGTCCAACGTGTAGGACCTTTATGGTGGTGGATGAACTCCCATACGGGGAGGACATATTCACATATCTGTGGTAGGCATAGGTGTATAATTATGATGAGGGGAAGTACTGCAAAACCGGGAGCTCCTGCAGATAGTAATGCCGAATGCCCGAAATGCCAGGGGTCACATATGCTGCGGGATTGCAAGTCTCCTTATGCGTTGAACAAGGATGGATCCATCAATGTGACTTGGGTGGACAAACGAAATAAGTATGACAATAGGAATAACCAGAACCAGTTGGCTCAGCTGCCACCACCTCCTCAGAGGGAGCCTGCCTAAAACCGTCGAAGTTACCAGAATTCTGGGTTGTATATTATGTAAATAGTGTATCAATAATTTGGGAGCGGGCCAGGGTGCCTGGCTTACCGTGTAACATCAGATTCCGGGTTTAATATCAAATGGAAATGCGTTGTTTCATGTGGAATGGATTTACTTGATAAGTTGATTTTGCATTTTTGTGAATTTGCTCTACGTTAGATTTCGAAATTTCGATTTGGCTGATTTTGCTCTACATTAGATTTCAGATTTCAGTCTTCGGGATGCTGGATTTCGAATTTTGGATTTTGTTTTTTTGCTTTACGTTAGATTTCGTGTGTCAGTTTCGGAACACTGGATTTCGGACTTTGGGATGCATATCTCAAATTGGAGTGCTTCGCGATTGCAGGCAATTAATGCCAATTAACTTGCCTGCACGGACCACCTGGTGGCCGTCCGTCATAGAAGCCTCCCTTTTTAGTATGGGGATGCTGGACGGTTAGAGTACTGACCGCAACGGGTGGGTTACTCTACACGAGCAACACACCGGAAGTGGCCAGGCTCGAAAATCGTCCACCCCTTTCCACAAGATTGGGGCCCGGTAGAGACCGGGGTGCGATTTTCGAGGAGCAAATCTTCTAAAAGAAAGAGTGTTCTGGTGTGGTTGTTGTCTCGAACAGGGACACGAGCCAAACTCAACCCCACGAAAGGGATTGCTTTTCTTCGATGGTGCATGCCGCTTTAACGCGTCGCCGGATTTGAGGCAAGCCTCGTTCGGGGTAGCACTCTGCTCAGAACAAGGTCAACAGTGGACTCGGGACTACGGGCGCCTTGGATCCAAGACAAATAATTATGCAGAATTCGTGGGTGCTGTGATTGCAATCCATAGAGCGATAGAATGGAACATGACCACAGCAACAATTATTGGGGACTCGGAGCTAGTGGTGTCAGCCTTTTCGGGCTCCCGTAACGTTATCGCAAAGGACTTGGAAAGACTACTTATCATTGGGAAAGCTCACATGGCCTTGCGCCCGGATTGTGTTTTCAATTTCAAGCATGTGGCACGGGACCATAATAAACTGGCTGACAGCCTGGCCAACTTCGCACTGGATTCTGGCATGCCGGCAACGACAAGCGTGAGAGACCCGCTTGCGTTTATTACCATGGCGGTTGAAGGCTTCGACAGTGCTCGGGAAGTGATGGAGAGGCAACAGTATTTAGGGCCACGTGAGGCCCAAGGGCAAGACACCTTGGCCCCTTCAGTAATTGATGCCCTCAGTGGGAATTTGGTCCCGGACCCCCTTTCCGCCCCAGCTAGGGATCCGGGGGAGTTCCGGGTGGGAACTATTCATGAGTGTACCCAGTTCTGGGACACAGTGGTAACGTCATCAGAGATGGGATTGCTGTTCAAAGAATGGGCAAAGAATGGAGTCTCCATCTCGGATTTCTTCCAACACTTTTCAGGCACTTACGAAGGGGCTCGTTTCGACTCAAAAACACCCCCGAGGATGCATTTCAAGAATCATGCGATACCGGATCATTTGATCCCCTGGATCTCTGGAAAAATACATGATGAGCTCGAATGGGGAGCGATAAGAGTCTGGGGCAAGGAAGGGGAGTGCTCTTCCCCGCATCTAGTTATGCCGGTGGGGGTGGAGCCAGCCAAACCAAGGAAGATCAATGATGCAATATTCCTTAACCTTTGGTGTAAGGATATTCCGTTCACTTACGAGTCGGTGACGATGCTTCCACAAATCTTAGAGGTGGGGGATCCGGCATTTATTATGGACCAAGCGAACGGATTCTTCCATGTGAGGCTTACAGAGGAATCGCAACAGTACATGGGTTTCCTGTGGGATGGAGGGCGTATATTACGTCTATACAGTTCTCAATTTTGGATGGAAACTAGCGCCGGTCATTTATAGCGCCTTTGCGGGGGAATTCGCGGGATTCATCCGGCGGCTGGGGATACCATATTTATACTACATCGATGATAATGCCGGTGGACCGGCCCCAGTGGGAGCCTCGACTCTTACGAAACAGGAAAGAGCCGCAATCTCGGCGTTCGTTGTCTCGTCATGCATGACGGCGGCGGGATATTTTATTCATCTGGAAAAGACGGAGTTCGTTCCGTCCATGACCATCACCTGGCTGGGTATTGGCGTTGACCTTGCGAAGCAGGAATTCTTCATCCCGCAGAAAAAATGGGGAAAGTTCTTGAGCCGACCTGCGAGCTTCGTCAAAAATTTCGGTCAGAGACCTGGAGAGGGTGGCAGGAAAGTTGGTTTCAATGTCAATTGCAGCCCCAGGTATCCTTATCGCATGCAGAAAGCTGTATGCCTTTCTGGCAAAAAGGCACGAATTCTGCAGAAAAAGTTTTTTCCTGAATAATAAGCAGATGAGACATTTCAAACTCTACTTGTGTCAACTCTTCCAGCCGTCGTTGATTAAGGTGTCCGCATTCAGAAAGCAGGCCCACTGCTCGATACTTGTGGATACAAACCACGATTGTACAAAAGTCGCGGCATCAATCAGAGCGGGGGAATTCCAAGATGAGATTTCGTGTTATCGTGATTTGAGAACCTGCTCGTTGGTGGACCAATCATTTTTTATTTCAGAAGCCTTGTTCGAAATCCCAGTAAAACGGGTCCCGCAACGCTGACACATAATCTTAGATAAAATATCTGGGATTCGTCGAGAGTCCTCTCGTCTAACCTGGGCACAAAAGCATGCAAGGACCTGGCAGAAAGGCTCTATAGATTTGTCGCGGATAACAACTTGGAGCTGAAGGTGGTTTCCTTTGCAAGGGGACCGGATGGAGCGATTGTAGTCCCGGATGAGGAGTCTCATTATTCACTGATGCCACGATTCTCTCCTCTGATCAACATGATGTTTGGACGGCACAACATCGACTGCTTCGCAACAGCGGCTAATGTTCGGGGATGCCCCAAAATGCGATTTTGCTCAAGGCTGCCAGAGAAAGAAGCTTGTGGCACCAATGTCTTTGCTTATCCACTAGCGGGACTAAACTGTTATGCTAACCCGCCTTTTGCATTAATGGGACCGTTCCTGTTGTATATAAAAGAACAGAAAGCGTCAGCCTCTGTGGTTGCTCCACAGTGGGATGGTTTCTCCCCGGATGGGTTCTGGTGGACTGCGTATAATAAACTGTGCAAACAGAAGTTCAGAATAACCTCCCGGCGTAATCCGTTTATCTTGGAAAATAAATTGTTGTGAGCACCGGTAACTTTCGGGGGAAGGGGTACAATTTGAGATTGACAGGGTGGTGGCAAGAGCCTGTTGAGAAAAGCCCCAGACTGGGCCGCCATACAGCTAAGAACGAAGGAGCTTCAGGAAGCAAGGGCCCGAGATGTGTACCAATCGGCCAAACTCCGGAATTTGCGGGCCCTAGGGGAATTCCTGGCTTGCATGACCCCACCAGAATCACTGGATTCGTGTACAGCACAACACATCTTATGGTATCTTATTTACTTGGAACACTTCGGTAAAACTAACGTGCATTCGGCCACGTGTCCTCAACTGGGAGGGTGTAGTTGCCCGGTCAGACAAGCCGCAAGTTCGGCGAATTCCCTTATCGGCAGACTTTCTAGTGCCTTCCAGGATTTCGGAAGGTGTGGGTCGGACAACCCGTGCACGGGTAGAGTGGTTAAGGTCTATGAAACAATGGCCAGGAACGAACAGTTGCAAGCAAGAATCACCCCAAATCAGGCAACACCACTATTCAGTTGTACGATCGACAAAGTAGTAATTTTTATGAACGCAGAGGCAGCTGGATTTGCCTCGGCACGGGATTGGATACTTCTGTTCATTACTCTTAGATCTAAGGCAATGATCCTGGTGGACCTATACGCTCTGAAGAGACCGGCGGAGCTGGGCGCCACAAGGGTGGAAGGAATCGTAAGATTCCCAGATAACTCTGGTTTTCTCTTCAACTACCAGTGGGGGAAGACACTCCGTTCGGGCGATGAACACGTTTCTGGAATCAAAAAACTCTCCGATAAATCTAAATGCCCCATCTCAGCGTTGGAAGACTACCTCCTAGTGATGAAATTTTTGGGTCTGAACCTTGCGCAAGGATTCCTGTTCAGACCGGTCAGGTCTGGCCAAGTGGATAATAGTCCAATTTCCCGGAAACAGGCGAATTCGGACCTCAAGTGTGTCGCGATTATGAACAAGGGGCGGCAATGTAGGGGCTGGCGGGGCGTGGTGGTATTGCTGGGTGCTAAAATGGCGGTGTATCTCTGTTGTGGTTGAGTGTGGGGTGCTGTGAGGATTTTGGGTTTGAGATGTGGGTGCGGAACGAGGAGGTTCGGCACCCTGTTAGGTGACACCGTTCCAGCAGGACAAAACAACACTTTGCAATTGGACATTCACTGCGGCTCGCGTGTCGTGCGCCCGGGTCGCGGCACGAGCGGCTCCTGCGGTGAATGCCCCCAACCTGCCACAAGGCCTAGTTGGCGCCCTTCGAGCAGCCAAGCACGAGTTCACGTCGAAACTTATGAAAGAAACTGCGGGCAAAGGCGTGCTTCGAGCACACGCATGGCAAAAAGGCATAGGTCAGGTGTCCAAACCCGAGCTGGCGCGTCGCCAACCATGAATTCCCACAACCTGTCATACAGGCCCGTCGGGGAATTCACCGCTGCCAACGCCCGCGTGGGTCGAATTCACAAAGACAAACACAATACAAACTGAGGGGAAAACATGCGTTCGGCTGCAATGTTGTCAAAAGGTTGCAGTCAGGTGTCTGGACTCAAGCTGGCGCGCCGTCAGCCGTGAATTCCCACAACCTGTCACACAGGTCCGTTCGGGGAATTCAACTTTGCCAAAACCTGCGCAGGTCGAATTCACAAAGGTAAACATCATACAAACTGTGGGGAAAACATGCGTTCGGCTACAACCTTGTCAAACGGCAAAAGTCAGGTGTCTCGGCTCGAGTTAGCGCGGCTACGCTTGTGCATTCCCAAACGCTGGTCACATACGCCGGTTTGAGCATATTCAGCAAGCAAGCCCTGCGGGGTTCGAATTCGCATAGCAAATGGGGCAAAACATGGCACAAAAAGGCCGGGCACATCGTGCACACACGTGAACGCTGCTGAGAGTGCCTGTAACGGTTCGCCGTCGCGGGTGTGAATTTACGATAAACGCAGCTTCGGGCTATCTCGCCGCTACGCGCTCAACGGGGAAAATGCCACTCTGTGAGAGTTCACTAGCGTGTTCTGAATTCGCGAACGTTTTCGGACAGCTGCGGATCTCCACCGCTGCGGACGGCGACGTGCGTGTCTACTGCTGCGCCATGTAAAACATGCCAGGCGGCAACGCGCTTCTGCCGCGCCGGCTCGTCGATTCGCAAAACGGGCGCGGGTCTAACTTGTGTTCGCAGACTGTGGATTCAGGCTCAGATGGAAACATGAAAAGCAGAAAGGCAAACGAGCAACACAGGGGGCAATTCACGGATAAAACAAGCACACCGGCACGACTTCGCACATACATCAGAGTGGCGTGCCGGCACTCTGGGGATCCGAACCAGACTCTTACAAACTGCTAGTGACAAAGCTCTCATGTGGATTCGAAGCATATGTATGCATATATCACATTTAATACTAGGCCACAAGAGGCAAATGTCACTATCCCGCCGAATGGTTTTGAAAGGTTCGGATCTAACTTTTCGAAAGCAGGAGCTAGCTAAATACTCAAGCGAGCATAGTGGAAGTCCGTGAATGTCATTGTCGTTTCGGATGCCCTGTGACCATTATTGGTTCCCAGTGACAGCGGCGTTTGGTGTCAACGCGCGCTTGCGTTTGCCCTGCCATGCATCGCCGATACGTCATGTGTGGTCATGTCGTGATGTCACTTCGCGTGATGTCGTGCTTGACGCTCTGCGGTGCTCGCGGATCGGCACGGGCTAGTCGCGGCGACGTCGATGTAGCGCTTGGCGAGGCGTCGTGCATGATTTATACTGGGAGGGAGATCTGAGCTGGAGGGTGAAGGTGATATGCTCCGGGCGCTCGAGCGGACAATGAACTGGGGTAGGACCGTGACTGAGGGGGGAATGACAGTTACTGAAGAAGGGGGTCATGGTTGGGGCGTTTGCTGACGGCTGAGACGGGCGCGATGGGGGCAAATGCGGCGGAGTCTGACATGGGCTGCGGTAGCGTGACTAAATATGGGGGTTGTGACAGGCCTTTCATCAGGGGTGCCCGAGGGACCCCTTCCAAGCGTGTTCGTTGTTGTGACGGTATCCGCGGTATGAACAAAGGGGCGGCGATGTAGGGGCTGGCGGGGCGTGGTGGTATTGCTGGGTGCTAAAATGGCGGTGTATCTCTGTTGTGGTTGAGTGTGGGGTGCTGTGAGGGATTTTGGGTTTGAGATGTGGGTGCGGCATTGGAGGGCAAGTTTTTTGAATATATCCCTCCCCCAGCTGATGGCGTATGGATTGGGAGACATCAGCTGGCAAGACAAGAAGTGGTTGTGGCGTGGCGATATGAGTGTGGTTGTTGATGCTGACGTGTGATCGTGCGGCTGCGGGTGCGTAGATTTCGTAGTTGATGGTTGAACGGCTGTGATGGTGGCGTATTGATATCGTAGTCAGTGGCTGAGCGGATGCGGCTGTGGGTGTGTTGATCTCGTAGTCGATGGTTGAATGGCTGTGGTGCTGGCGTATTGACCTCGTAGTGGGTGATTTGAACGGCTGTGGTGGTGGCGTGTTGACTTCGTAGTTGATGGCTGAGCGGATGCGGCTGTGGGCGTGTTG
>LGRX02022167.1:0-18638 GCA_001247695.2 Cymbomonas tetramitiformis
GCCGGTCACGCTGGACTATGATGGGTGGGGATCAGTCAAGTTTCGTCATCATGGCAAATCCGTGCGGATACTGGGATGTTCGCCGGGGCGTAGCTCCACGCGCAAAGGCGAGAGAACCGCCATGGCTCTGGAACCGATGGTGATGTTATCAGCGGCCCAAGCGAGCAAGGAGATCAAAGCCTATCAGCGCAGGTACGCGGGAACGGACAGCGCCGCGACACCACACGACATCTTAGTGGCCTATGCGACACCTTTGGTAGGGACTTCGATGTTATCAGCGGTGACCACCAGTGAGAATTTGGAGGACCCTTCCATCTCCCCAGAATGGAGAAAGAAGTTTCAAAAGCTGACCGAGTCCTTTTCGCCTCGAGTAATTCGCGAAGCGCTGCTCAACTTTGACGCCCTGCGAAAAGATGAAGTGGCCCATGTGAGACTGCAAGAGGGCTGGAATGGCATCGCGCCCGCTAAGAGACCCTATAAGATGTCCATGGTGGAGCTGACTCAACTGCGAGAACGCGCCTGGATGAACTCCTGAGCAAGGGCTACATCAGGCCTTCTTCAAGTCCGGTCGCTGCACCAGTGCTGATGGTTCCCAAGCCTGGGAAACCTGAAGTACTCAGAATGGTCTGCGACTTCCGAGCAATCAACAGCCTGACCGTCAAAGACACTTCCCGACATTCAGCAGTTGTTCGACTCCATGCACGGGGCCAAGTACTTCTCCTCCTTCGATGCAGTCGATGGGTTCTGGCAGATGGCCATGGCGCCTGAGGATGTAGAAAAGACTGCGTTCACCTCCCCCTATGGCTCGTATGAGTGGTTGGTGATGCCCATGGGGTTGACCAACAGTCCTTCCTGCTATCAACGACGCATGCAACGCGCTCTGGGACATCTTCCTTTTGTAAGGATATTCCTGGACGACTGCATCCTCTTCAACAACACCCTGGAGGAGCATCTTTCCCACCTCCAGCAATTTCTGGAAGTCTGCGAGAACCAGGGCATCTACCTCAAGGAGTCTAAGTGTCAGCTACTGCAGACCCAGATACGCTTTCTGGGGCACGTTATCTCACGTGAAGGAAGTCAACCTCAACATGACAAGCTGGCCGCCATCAGGGACTGGCCCGCTCTGGAAAACGCCACGCATGTGCGTCAATTCTTGGGGTTAGCTGGGTACTACCGGCGGTACATGCTGGGCTTCTCCGAAGTAGCACAACCTTTGACCCAGCTCACAAAGGGGATGTCGCTTGGCTATGGGGACCCATGCAGCGTTGGGCCTTCGAGGAAATTAAGAAGGCGCTATGTTCTTCCCCCACTCTGGCGCTACCCGATATGAAAGCGGCGGCCGAGGGACGGCTGCTAGATATACAGGGCCGATATATATCTATTTGTCGTTATACCCCAATATAGGGTTTCGATATCAGAACGGTCGGATTGATAAGATAAAAGAGATAAACATATACCTGACTTTAAGTTCAGGGATTAGGTTTCGGCCTACGAGTGGCGGTCACCCAGACTACTCTAGGATGAGGCAGGTGACATATTTTGGGTGTCACTGTGCCAAATCCAGCACACCACCTAGTGTGGGGACCAAACTAGGTAGCCGAAACAGGAAACAAATGCCTACCGAGAGGCAGAAAAGTCAGTGCTAGTGGGTCAGGAGGCACTGTGCTCATACTGGCCAGGTCCCCTCCCCCGAACAGGCAGTGCAGCAGCCGTGCCACCACTTTCTACTGCCGAATTCTGATACACTGAAAACCCGAAACAGAGCCCATCTTGGGGCAACCTGCACCTACAGCATCTCAAACTGAAGGCAGGTTAATCTCAATCACGTTAGCACTAGCCACTCCCACAGCGCCCGGGAGGGCCGGTACCACTGTCACAGCGCCCAGGAGAGCTGGTACCACTGTCCGTCGAATCATTCGTAGAGCAAATTGAGATAATTGAAGGAGCGCCGACGTCGCCGCAGGCAGTTACACCGGGTGCAATCGGCTCGGTCCTGTGCCGAATTGAGGAAGAAAGTCCATCCCCGTCCCCACCGTCCCAGGTGGGTGGCTCGTAGGTTGGCGATGGCGGAGCACCACCCGGCGAGGGCGGCGCAGTAATAATCGGAGCTGCCTCAGGTGGTTGCGGGGGGGCTGGGAGCCACGTCCACCCGTACCCGTACGTAGTACGGTACCAGCCGTGGTACCAGCCCTCCGGCTGCCAGTAGAGATCCGGCGGGATGGCCGTGGGCGTCAGCTCACCAGCACCACCGACCTCGTCGCCGATGCGCTCTGTCGCCGAAGATGTTGGCGCGGGGCAATCATTTGAAGGCGCGGCAGTTGCACAAATAACAAGCATTAGGCAGACTGCGAGAGACATGAGGGCAGAGTACCCAAAGCCCAACGGCGGTCTGCCGCAGCCAAGAGCCTGCCGCGGCGGCGGATCACCCTCGTCGTCATCCTCGGACTCTCCCTCAGTCACCGAAACTGAATCAACGGTTGCCACGGGCCCCATCACTTTCCGTCGACCGGTCAACGCACGCACCTCTCTGAAAAAATGCCAGCCGCCTTTTGATTTTATTATCGCGATAATTTTTATGATAATGAGTGGCAATTTTTTCCTTTGTATGGTATTATTACTGTATTTCTGAGGAGTATTTTGACACGCGTTTCGAGACGAGTAGAGGCTCATCAGTATGGCAAAATCCGGTCGCAAAAAACAGCCGTCTGATCCGCTTCTTGTGAGCGTGGAAATCCACCTACGACAAGTTGTGAGCTGTGCCACAGCAGCACTACGCACGTTGAGTTTGGCGAAAGGGAATTTTACCGCGCTCTCGCAGGGGGCAGCTGGTTCGCAATCCCTCTCTCAGCTTTCCGACTCACAGGTTGTCACAAGAAATCTACTCGAAGCTGTACAGCTGCTGGATACAAAGGCGCGCGCCACAGTAAACACAGCAAGGCGCGCTTTAATCTCGAACAAGGAAAGTCACGAATCTGAGTGCGCAGCGCATCTGGGAACCAAGGATACTAGAAAGGGCCCTAGTGCGAGAACGCTGAGGCGCAAAAATCTTCGGGAATCACGCAGAGTCACACAGTCTGATAAAAGAGACACTGAGCCAACAGACGTTCCAACATCTCGCGTGACGAAACCCTCGAAAAAACAGAGCTCAGATATTTTGGTAGAGTCTTGCGCACCTCCAACAGACACAGGAGAACCAGTGACACCAGCCGCCACTTCATCCTTTGTGGCCTTAGGACCTTTGTCCACAGGAACGAAAAGAGCGAAGGGCAGCACTGGTGACAAAGGGGATCGCAAGAATCCCAAGGCAAGAAAATCGCTTACATGGAAAAGAGAGACACACAGCAAACGCTCAGAGTCAGTGCCTGCTATTGAGAAGCAGGCGTCGGGATCCCTGCAGCGTTCGACGTCACTCAGCCCTGAGGGGCGATCCATGTTCTCAGTATACGACCGATAATCTTGCCACAGTAGAGATACTTGAATCAGACACCTTACTTGCTGCGGAAAGGGCATCGTGGCGAGTCCGCTTAACTCGATCCACTGATCAGGCGACTGCTTAACTGGGTGGGGCAACTCCCTCCTGTAACTGAAGTCAGAGACAGTATGCCGTTTGCGAGACTTCAAGCTTTGCTAATCCTAGGACAATATGGTGCCAAGAGTGGAGACACTAGAATCAGCCACAATGTTTACTGTAGACAGAGCATCGCGACAAGCTCACTTCGGAACTCACGCCTTGCCAATCTCAAGACAATATTGTGCCAGCATCTCGATCGCGCCGCTTTTCCCACGAAGGTTTTTCCAGCGGCTGTATTGTGCTGTATTTGCGGTGAGAGGATCCAGAGGACCCGTGGGACCGCGGGGGACGGCTTACCCATAATCCTAAGAACCCGATCAGTCGAGGACTGCTTAGGATCCCACAGAGCCTAGCCACCACTTGCAAGCCTATTCCTCAAGTGTAGTGCTGATAAAGCCCCTGTCTGTTTAAAGTTCCTGCACCGCACTAGAACAATAACCCTGTGCCACTGCGGAGCGGGTAACTGTTTAGCTCTGCCGTTAGCTTCAGGGTTTGGGGCCTCAACACATCTTTTCAGACCGAGTTCCTTGCTTTGCAAAAGTGTGCAGCTTGAATAGGAGAAAACTTAATAGTGGTAATAGGCTAAAAGGGACGGCGCCCTATAAAAGCCCACTCAACGTTATAATTGAGTCCTTTTTCCTTTTGCCACGGGCCCCATGCAATGCATCGCGAGAGGCGGGTTAGGGTCAGTGAGCTCAAGCCGCACCACAAACTTGTCCATGAAGGACGTGTCTGGCTCGTGGGCGTGCAGCGCGCTGACGGGGTACATGCCCTCGTCGGACACCACCGACTGCGGAGCGGCAGGCGGTGCCGGCGGTGGCGGCATGTCCAGAGCGTCGCCCGGGATCTTGTCGTGGACTTGGAAGGTGTTGACGTGCATGGCACCACCAACCGCGCAGACCCCGAGGCGGGTGTCAGCGGGTTGGCAGCACTCCAGATACTCGTCGATGGCGTGAGTCTCAACGGTGTCGTCCACACAGAAGGAGGCGGCAGAGAGATCCTCGAGCATCACGGGCTTGCCGCCCGCCAAGAAGCATAGCGCGTCGAAACGGTCGGTGTCGTTGTTGTCGATGGCGTGCTGGAAGGCAGCGGCGTAGAAGTCGCCCTCCACCTCCTGAACCGCGAAAGAATGCGCCCCAGCAGCTGTCTTCTCCGCACGCGGACCGCCGTGCGGGCAGTCGCGGTGCCAATGCCTAGCTTGTGCTGACGTACACGTCGAGTGCTGGCAAAGCGGGATCGCCTGTCCAGTCCCACGATGAAACGCGACAAGCTTCGAATTCCCCTGCGAATAATTCCCCTCCGGGAGCGGAGAGGCTGCGAAGCGGTACTTCAACCCTGTGCGTGGGTTGTGAGGCTTCTCCGCGCGGGGAGTGAAGCCTTTCCCGTTGACCTTGTCGGAGAGAACGCGCACCTCCTTGCGTAACGCGAGGAGGATCTCCATCACGTCGGCGTCCGCGGAAGTGTGTCCGCTCGGCGGGTCGCCAAACCTCGCAGGCAACATGTGGCTGCCAACCGCAGCCGACTTCGGCGAAGCCGTGCCAGCCCGCACGTGAGCCGCATGACACTCGCGGGCCCACTGCTGAACGGTCAACAGGGACACCGCCGCCCGCTGGTCGTGCAGCAGGAGCCTCGACACCACAGGCCTGTAGTAGTCGGCGTCCATGGCCTGAATGAACTGCCCTTTGACGTCGTCCTCGTCCAGGGTGTTCTTGCGCTTCGCGGCGGCGAGCGCGGCGTTGAAGTCCATGATCGAGTCGTTGGGGTCCATGCCGTAGCCCAGTTCAACTGCCAGCAAGTCCGACGTCCCCTGAAAGGGTGCGTCGGCATGAAGCAGTTTACGTGCAAACTCGAGCAGAACACGTTTCCCATCCGCGGGAAACGTCTGAGCAGAGCTCTCCAACCAGTCCGAAGCCGGACTGGAAGGATGCACGAGGAGCTCAAGGGTGGAGAAGAGGAGCTGATTGCTCTCCTCTCGCACCGTGATGCCGGCGTCGTCGAGTATAAAGAGGTCGCCCAGCTGCTCGTCCTCGGCCACGAAAGCCTCGCGAAGAGCAGCCACCATGCGGGTAAAGATGACGTGCACGTTCTTCTCGTTGCCATGGAAGCGCTCGTCCTTCAAGCCGAAGCACTTCTTGGCGACAAATTTGGCGGCCGTCTCGTCGTGCCTGGTGCGGATCAGAGTACGGACAGCTGCCACGAATGCCGCAGGTGGTCCAGACGCTGGAGGGACGGTCGCCGTCGGAGTCCCTGGAGTGGCCGCATGTCGGGCAGCAGCTTGGTCGAAAATAGTCGCTAGGTTCCTCCTCCGCAGAGGAGCGCTCGAAGTAGATCTGGTGGCAACCATGATGAAATGACAGTAGGGGTGGAGCAAGCGGGTGTGATCGGGAAGCGGTCGCGGTGGTGGCGGCCAAGAGGTGGTGGTCGTCGAGAGCGTAAACTTGCGGATAAGGACGAAGAACTCGATGAAGTCGTGTGGACTTAAAGGATTCCCGGGTACCGCAAACGGTGTGATATCGACCAGAAGTACGGCAAAATCCAGCCAACGTAAAATCAACTCGGAAAACGCCCAAGTGCACCGTCCGCGAAGCCGCTCAATCAACCAAGCTGCCTAGGCCATACCACTGAACCGCGTGTGCTTCCCTAGCGACCGCTCACTCCATCCCAAGCGTCAGCGTTTAGCCACTCATAGTAGAAGCAGTGTAAAAGCGATGGTGCGAACCAAAACCTGCTAGATATACAGGGCCGATATATATCTATTTGTCGTTATACCCCAATATAGGGTTTCGATATCAGAACGGTCGGATTGATAAGATAAAAGAGATAAACATATACCTGACTTTAAGTTCAGGGATTAGGTTTCGGCCTACGAGTGACGGTCACCCAGACTACTCTAGGATGAGGCAGGTGACATATTTTGGGTGTCACTGTGCCAAATCCAGCAACGGCATCCTTTCGTAGTACAAACTGACGCCAGTGGAGTGGCGCTGGGGGGTGTACTGATGCAAGACGTGGGAAATGGATTGCAGCCTATCGCCTCTGAGAGCAGACAGTTTAATGGAGCAGAGCAGAACTACCATGCTGGCGAAAGGGAACTCTGCGCTCTCCATCACTGCACTACGCAAACTTGGAGACACTACCTCATCTGGACCGAGTTTCAATTGCAGGGTGACCATAAACCCCTAGTCTGGCTAATGGCACCTGGACAACCTCTCAGCCGACGCCAAGCCCGATGGTACATAGATCTAGTGGAAGTAGGGGTACCCGAGATGGAGTACATCCATGGATCGCTACTCTGGGTTCCAGACGCTCTGTCCAGGCGACCCGACTACAAGGAAATCTCCGCGAGAGAAGGACTGGTAGAAGCTGGCTTTGTGCACCCGGTTACTGGGAAACCGCAGCGACCCCCCTCGGCCGCGGACACTGTCAGCAAGTTCAGACCTGCAGCTGGTAAAGAGTCTCGCCAAGGACGCGCTCCACTGGGAGTGGTAGATCCCAACAAGTTGAAGGAGCGTAAGTCCAACAGCGCCAAGAACAAAGATTCTGACTCAGTCCTCGCGTACAGTGGGGCTCTCACCTGGATGGACTCCCCCCAACTCTGGCTGGACGCACTACATACATTGCAGCTGGCCGAAACCGGGTACGAGGAAGCAACTCTGGCAGTTCAGACGCGCTCTGGCAAATTGACAGCTTCCTCGCCTCCTTCTCCCAGGAAGACCCCTGCTGGTAACTCCGCGACGCCGAAGTGCAGCGAAGCCTCAACCAGACTCCTGGAGCCCAGCTAGCGACCGACAGGACTGGAAGTTCCGTGCGGACATGTTCGATTTCTTGAGTCAAGAATGTGGACCTTTCGAGGTGGACGCCTGTTGCGACTTGGGAGGAAAGAATCGCCAGGTTAATCGTTACTGGACGGACTGCTTGATTGAAGGAAAACTGGCGAGGGTTGAACGTCTGGTGCAATCCTCCCTTCTCCTCCAACCATTTGACCATAGAGGCCGTACTGAGGAGATATGTGGAAGAATGGCGTCTGGACCCTGAGAATACTTCA
Source organism: Cymbomonas tetramitiformis (assembly GCA_001247695.2). Taxonomy (NCBI): domain Eukaryota; kingdom Viridiplantae; phylum Chlorophyta; class Pyramimonadophyceae; order Pyramimonadales; family Pyramimonadaceae; genus Cymbomonas; species Cymbomonas tetramitiformis. The sequence continues at coordinate 7,617 of LGRX02022167.1, forward strand.
GCTCTCTTTGTCCTTCCTGATTTTCAGTCTCGCATGCCCCAGTGGCGGCAGTTGTTCAGATCTGCGGGAATGAGAGTGGAGTACATTATACCCACACATGACGCTCGAGGAGAACCAGTGCAGATGTTCGCTGCTCCGGATGGAGCCCTTCTGGATCTTCCTTGGCCTCTGCTAGTGGTGTACGCCCCGCCAGCTCGACAGCGTGTCAAGCGGGAAAGGAGGACGAGTTCACCTCCTCCTATCGTGCGTACTGGAGAGGCGGCCAGCGTCCGAGACCTGCATCAGCAGATATCAGGAGGCCAGTTTCTCAAAGCTCTGCAAGCGGAATATGGGCGACCTGGTCCACTACAGACTTTGAGGAAGGAAATCCAAGAAGCTCCGCATCAACGCACTCGTGACTTCTGCGTGGTGGGAGATGTTTTGTGGAGGGTGAGCGCTGGACGCTATCAGTTGGTACTGGGAGAAGATTCACCGCTTCGCGAGGTAGTGCTGCAAGAAGCGCATGCATCTGTTTCAGCTGGACACGCGGGCAGGGACAAAACTCTGGAACGGGTACTGCGACGCTTCTGGTGGAAAGGGGCGGCGGAAGATGTGGGACGCTGAGTTTCATCTTGCGCTATCTGTCAAGCGGTGCGACCGAGAAATTCCTACCCGGATGGATTGCTGAACCCCCACACTATTCCTACGCGACTATGGCAAGTGGTCAGCGTGGACTTTGTCACCGGACTCCCAGTCACGGCGCAGAATCACGATGCTTTTGCTACTTTCACTTGTAAGCTCAGCAAAATGGTTCACATTATCCCGTTGAACTTCCAGGACAGCTCCGCTGAGGTTATAGCTCGAATCTACTTCGACCACATCTGGAAACTACATGGTACTCCTATGAAGATTGTCTCCGACCGGGACCCTCGTTTTCAGGATGCTATGTGGAAGGAGTTGATGAGACTTATGGGAACCAAAGTGGCCTCCACTACGCCTTACAACCCTCGTTCGGACGGACAAGCTGAACACACCAACCGCGTGGTAGAAGACATGCTACGGTCTTTCGTAGGCAGCAATCCGGAGGACTGGGACTTGTGGTGTGCTAACGTAGAGTTCGCCATAAATGATACGCGGAGCGATGTGACTGGCTTTACCCCGTTTGAGTTGGTTTTGGGGCACTCTCCTATGTCGCAGCTGGACCTGTTCCTGCAAGCGGCTGCAGGACAACACTCCAAGCGCAAGGGTGGAGAAGGTACCGCACACGAGATGGCTAGTAAATTCGCGGCTCAACTGGAGGACGCCCGCACTAAGCTGGAACTGGCGCAGCAACGCCAGCGACATCAGTTTGACCAGCGTCACACCGCCAAATCCTTTCAGTTGGGAGACTTGGTCTGGGTAGATGCCAAGCATCTCACTGAAAATATCATGAACCGCGAATCCTTCAGGAAGCTGGGACCTCGCTGGCACGGGCCCTTACCCATCACCGAGAGGTTCTTCAGTGACCAGCAGCGAGAGCTACCCGAAATTGACAGAGGCGCCCCGGTGGCTTATCGGCTCAAGTTGCCCCCTAAATGGCGTATCCACGACGTCTTTGCGCAGCATCGCCTCAAGGAACACCGCACCGCGGATGAAGCTTTTGCGCTGCGTCGGCAAATACCTACTCCTGCCAAGGTTCTCGTGGATGGACAATCCCAGACCCATGTGTCTAAGATTTTGACTCGAAGAGTGAAACCTACGCGAGGAGGCAAGGAAGTAGAAGAATTTCTGGTTCGCTGGACTGGGTACTCTTATGCTCATGATTCCTGGAAAACTCGTGAGTCGTTGAACTACGGGGGTGAACTCGAGCAGCTCACCGAGTTCGAACAACTGCGACTTTCCCGAGAAGGACAAGCCCGTGAAAAAGACTTACAGGAGGTCAGAATGCAGCGGAAGCAAAGGCGGGAACGCGCCAGAGCTCTAACCTTCCTGGACACCTCTGATGAAGGGGAACCCGCTTCTCTGGACAACTGCCTACCTTGGGAACAATACTGTCGCTCCTCTGACGCCTTTGTGACGCATCTGGCTCTTCTGGACTCTGTGGTCTCGTCACGCGAGTTGCGACTGCTAGTACTTTTCAGTGGTACAGGTAGTGTGGAGAGAAGTTTCCTGTCATGTTATCCGAAGAGCACCGTGGTCACCGTAGATCATGATCCTCGCTGGCAACCTACCTACGCTGAGAAGGTTCAGGACTGGGACTTCAAGCGTTACGCGCCTGGTTACTTTGACGTCATCTGGGCTAGCCCACCGTGCACAGAATACAGTCAGGCTAAGACCACTGGGGTGCGACAACTGCGACAGGCTGATGCCTGTGTACGCCGTACGCTCCAAATTTTCGATTTCCTCAAACCCAAGCATTGGTTTATGGAAAATCCGATGGGCAGGTTTCCCTTTGCGCTGCGATTTCGACCCATAGTTCGCCGTTTACCTACTCCGTTGTATTGCTCTTACTGTATGTATGGCACTGGCTACCGCAAGCCTACTTGCATCTGGACGCAGTCGCCTCCTCCGGTGGACCTGCGGTACTGTACGATGGATACTCCTTGTCTTCACCAACAGACTCTGGGATCACATCCGGAAACTGCTCAACTGGGGCCTCTCATCCTGGGCAACAAGGAGCGGGAGTCTCCGCTGCTGTATACCCTCTGTCCTCTGGATTGCTTCGCCAACTCTTCGAGCACCTGTTCGATCAGAAAAGCATATCACGCATACATACGCATGGCTGATCTGTGTCTGGATCTTAGCTGCTGTACAAATGACTCTGAGCTATCATCTCTTTGTACTAACAAGCTAAGAGGGGAGGAGTTGTGCCAGGGAACACTGGCCATGTCAAGCTATTCGATTGGCATATTGTATTTATGCGCAGTGGGGCAGTGAAATGGCAATGGGCTCGGAAGGGGACTCCCGAGCCATTGACTGCGTACTATGGGGAGCGAAAGCCTGGGCTCGATTATAGCTGGCAGCATATTATCGTCCACCCTTCTGGAGCGCTACGCCGCTGGGAGCGTAATAGGGGCGGTGGCTGGTTTCTGGAAGACGCCACTCGAGCGAAGGAGCCTGTAGCGCCATTTTCATTACCGCTCAGTAATGCGTACTGGGAGGAGGCGAGGGTGAAGAACGAGTATGAGTATCGCGGGATTCCATACACTGGGCGTAAGAGTGCGACGCCTACGAACAGTGACGATTCGGGTACAGGTGCTGTGACCTGGAGTAAGGAGGAGCTACCAGATTCGGATGACAATGATGACGCGGGTGTCACGGACAGTAAGCATGACATGGATACTGCCAGTCCGAAATGGGTGCCTGACTCGCCTGAATATGATGACACTGAGGATGACGTCAGCGAGTTCGATGACTTGGTAGCTGACGATGCTGAAGAACAAGCTGAAGCTCGAAAGTTGAAGAGACTGGGACTGCAGTTGATCATGGATGACAAGGGTGAACTTATCTGGGTGCCAAAGGGCACCTCCCCGACCTCACCCGTTCAGCCAGAGGATCAGCCTATCACCGAGCAGAAGTCTGAGGCCATATCTGAGGATGCTCCAGCCTCTGTGGTGGAGACTGTTCAAGTACAACCGAAGGAACCATCTGGGCCAGATACTGGATTGACTTCAATGAGTGAAAATAATGCTGGGGTGTCCGAAGTGACGAAGAGGCAACCCAGGAAAATATCCTGCCTGTTGGACAGCTGAGCACATAGCTTATTTGGAATGTACCCGAGGCGGTGACAGTGATGATGAAGAAGTGCAGGACGTGGCTCCTCGTAGGAAGAAGGCAAAGGCCAACAAGGGACAATGAAATCAACTGTCTTGATTAGGATTGTCCAAATGCAGATTCTCTGATTAGGATTTGTATAGGTGGCAGATGATGATATGCCAGCCGACATGGGACAGATCGATCAGAGATATGAAATGCGCGCCTTGAAAGTATAAGACATGAATTCTTGCCCAGTGGAGGCTGTTCTAGCTTAAAGTAATTATTTGGAGGAGCTGTTGCTCAACCTGTTAAAATACTGGTCAATCTTTCCTGCCATAAAGATATTGCAATTGCTTAATTGTAGCCTTGTTCAGCATCGCCTCTGCAGCACCCTCGCCATCTGTTGGCATGCAATACGCAGCCGTGCCGCCCGTCGCGCTCTTACCGCCGTACGGGCACTCCTTCCAGCCATGGTACTTCTTGCCCTCTCCCTCTCTACCGCAACGATGGCAAAGAGGGAGGGCACGCCTGTGCTCTCTGTCGAAACCAACAGGGGGGGTAAGGTAGGTCTCGAGCCGGCCCGAAAACCGCCCAAGCCCTTACCGCGCTTGTTCCGCGGAACGGAGGAAGCCGCACCGCCAATTTTCTGAAACTTGATGGCGGCCTCGATCTTCTCGAGTCGTGTGGTCAACTGCCCAAGCACCTCAATGATCCTCTCGTCGACACCGGAGTAGGCGGCCCCAGCAACGCTGGACCCGCTACCGCCACTCCCAGCCCCGCCTGCTGCTGCTCCCACGACACGAAAACGTGAGTAATCAAATTCGCGAGTGTGGACACTGTCGACTGATGGAACCGGCCGAAGGTCCGCGGGCATGGGGTAGCGAACTCGTACCGCCGCGTAGAACTCGGGGTCGAGCCGGGGCTCGAACAGTTTAAACTTACGGGACATCTCAGTCGGAGTCTAATCCTCCGACCGGTTGTCGCGCACAAGGCGCTGCTCCTTCGCCAGAAGCGGACGCGGGTCCACACGAGCCGGATACCGTAGTTGCGAGCGAGTGCTCCTCCTGGAGAGTTTGGCGAGCTCCGGGAGGAATAGCCCTTAATCAGGTCCAGCAAAGCCCGTCGATCATCCCTGTCGGACACATAGTCGGTCCCCAGAAGAAAATGCTCCCCCGCGGAGTCGGTCTTAACGATGTAAGCGAGGGTGTCGTACAGCAGCTCGTTGACCTTCAGAATCACCCCCGTGGAGAGGTCGTCGAACTCGAAGGACGCCAAGTCCAGTTCAGCAGAACCAAACTCGTTCTTCAAAACGACGATGATCTTCGAGAGTTTCTCGGAGTCCTTGACGGCCTCGAAATACTGCTCCTTATCGCCCAAAGAGAGCTCACGCACCGCTTTGGCCCATTATTGCCGATGCCGCCCCTTCGCGTAAACCGCGACCACCTTCGCATTGTTGTCCTCGAAAACAGGGTAGAAGTATTCCAAAATTCTATACGGCCCGTAAACTATATTTCCGCTGGCCCGCTTTAGGCCAAAACCGTCAAGGAAGAAAATTGCCCACCGCAGGCGCTAAATTTTGAAATTAAGTATGGGGGTTTGATAAAAGGGGGCATAAAATGCCTATATTCTTGGCCGGCTCATACTTTTGTGCGGCCCGGGGGCGAAAGCCCCTTCGGCCCGCTTTCGGCCCGGAGCGAGCTTCTGCGGCCCCGGGCCGGCCCGCCACGGTAAGACTTCTACCCTGCTCGAAAATCTGCCGCGCCCGCAAAATGCCGTCCGAATCGTTTGCGTGTGCCGCTGCGGGAACAGGCACAGGTGGCGTCGAAGGTGTTGGCGAATCTCTGACTGCTGGAAGCAGCCTGATAGAGGCGTCGATGTCGCTGTCCAGCAACCGACGCCTCTTCGCTCTAGTGTTTGGTGCATTCATTTCTCAAAATATGTATAGGAGGTCGGTGGTGCGGTGGACGGACGCGTGTCACTAGCAGTTCGGGAAAACGAAATATTTACAGAACATGTAGATTCGTTGTGATGGCGGTGCGGCGGAAAATGTCGAAAAATGGCTAGCCAGCGTCGCCGTCCAGCAAGGCACCGTAACGCGCGAAGCTCGGTGGTTCCCCAAGCGTGGATCGTAAATTCAAAATACCTTCCTCGCCGCGAGCCTCACCGTAACGTCATGCTTCACATCAGAGCGCGTTCCCCCAAGCGAAGACGCAACAAGCGTCCACGCACCACCTACTCCAAGCGGCGACGCTTAGTTAGCCAATCATGGCACAAGCAGTGAGAAAATATTAGCGTGGAATGGGTCCACGACTACCTAGGGGAATATGCCCGTTCGGTATATTCAGGTGATATAATCAGTAACGCAGTTGAGTGCTTTCGTGATACAAACTTAAACTGAATAAGAGGTGTGATAACTTAATAAACCTAAACCGAAACCCGGAGCAGTCACTCGGACTACTGTACTCGTACTCGTACCCTCGCACCCTAGTCACAATCTCAGTCTGGACTCTCTGATTCAAGGGCCTGCCTGTCAGGGCTGTCTGGTCAGAACTCAGTAGTTTATTCAGTACGTTAACCAGCTTTTATTTTACATACCCCGCCATCACGATTGTGTACATTACTCTCACTTGCGGCGCTTGCATGCGGCCCATGACATATCCCCATCATCTAGACACGTCCCATGACCCACTTCAAGGTCTCACGCACCCTAGATCTCGGAATATCGCCGATGATATGCCCCAGAAGCTCTGGAATTTCTCTGGTCACTGCTCATTTCGTATGGTGGCATAAATTATGGCCCGGCACCGATATGCCCACGACTTGCGGCACTTGTGTGCGGCCCGTGACATATCCCCAACATCTAGACACATCCCCCAAACCCCTCCAAGGTCCCACGCACCCTAGATCTCGGAATATCGCCGATGACATGCCCTAGAAGCTCTGGAATTTCTCTGGTAACTGCTCATTTTATGGTGGCTACCACCTCCATAGAACGCTTTCATAGCTTGATGTAGGCATATCGAACTCATATTGCGCGACAATGTATACAACCCGTAGGCCATACCCGTTCAATTTGCGCGAAGAAGGGATGAAATTGCATATGCTTAGCTCTCGTGACGGACGGTCTAGCGAGCGCGTACAACCTGCAAAAAGTTAATCAGCTTTTCAGTATGATGAATTCGCCTTTTAAGTGTTAAGAAGTGGTGCAATGCAGCGAGTGCGGGCTCACCGATGTTTTCCGTCGTCTCTTTCCTTGTCCGGTTTCGACCGATCTGAATTGTATGCGATTTGGTTTGTGCAGACTGAGCGAATGAAGCATCCCGGTCACGTGGAGGAAGCTATCCGCCGCTGGTGGATATGCATTATCTTTTGTATAGCTTCACAGTTTCACGGTTGAAATATGTGAGAGTGGCATGCCTGTTTTCTTGCAGTGCTTCACTGTGTGTTTGTTTTAGCAAGTTATGGGCACACCCACCACGCTTCCACTAGCATCCGCACTATTTGGCCTCAAGGCCCTCGCCTAGGATTCCACGCTCATTAGTGACAGGGCAGAGATCGCATAAATTGTCTTTCGAATAGCTGGAGGTGAACTTCGAAGGCCCTAGTTTACACTTGCAACTTATAACATGTATTTCTATTTATGACGAGTGTTCTATTGTGCACTGACCGCTCTTGCGTGTTGTTGGCGCAATCCTTGTTTGATATTTCTTATTTGAGTGTGATAATAAAACGTTCCGTCGCTCACATTTTGCGCGAGAATTAGTAGGTTGTGTCAGGGACTATTCGCAAGCATTCCGTTACATCAACCGACATTTCGTTTCGAAAACTTTAGTCAAAATGAGTCGCATTATGCCATACGTCTCGTTTTCCATTTGTACCCACGCACTGCAGTTCATCCACGGATTTGGAAACTCTACCGCGGTTGTAAGTCCGCAGTTCGATCATCAATAGCATTTGAGGTTTCGATCATCTATAGCATATTGCCGAGTTGCCTTCGAAAATTTTGCTTCGTTGTGAACAAAGTGAAGTGTGAAGTGTAGTGCAAAAAGTGTAGTGAAAGATGTCGAAACGAGTGAGGCGTGTAGTGCAAAAACAACTGTACGTACCTGTAAAAAACGTATTGCAAATATGTAGTGCAAAAGATAAGTGAGGAGAGAAATACATATGAAGTGCGCGTACTTTGTTTTCACTTGCACTCTCTCAGAGTTTTCGTGTCGCGTCATTTATTAGTATACGAGTTTCTGTCCTTTACTGCACGTTGTGTTCGCGTATATATATATATATATATCGTGACAGTCGGGACGCATGTACGGATAATGGGGACACATATATGGAGAATTTGGCACATACAGGGACATCGGGGACACATAACGGGACAGTGGAGGCACATAATAAAGATATAAGATGGAACGTTCACGATCTGGCACAGAGTCGCAAGTCGATGAATTTCAAATGCTGGATCGGAAATGAGTTTGAGACTACTGATTGATGACTGTATACCGATCGGGTCATAATCTGTCATCAATCTCACACGCTGACTGCGAGAGCGTGTGAGATCTCATACGCTCTCACAGCGTGTGAGCGTGAGAGCGTGTTCCCGCTCTCACGCTCAGGAAGAACATGCGAAGATCTCAGGACGGAGCATGGAGGATGGGGATACGGATCCGCATACGTATCCGTATCCCCATGACGTGTGCCAAAATTTCTTTTCATATCTACTGATGCTCTACCTATATTTATCGACGAATTCTCGAAAGTTCGCGCCGCAGATTGCACTACATTTACACTGATGAAAACAGTGAGTGCGTTGTGTAAACCAGGGCTGACATTAGTTAGTTTCACGCAAATTTCGGCAGCCAATTCTTTCGCTAGTCCGACGTCAGAAGATGCCGCTTTTTTTGGGACACGTCGGTCCACGTCGGATCAGCTGCCGATTTGCTCAATTCGCTCGTGAGAATTGGCTTCAATTCGCTCGCGCAAGGCCATAATTCGAACGAAATGAAAACTCAATTCGGCAGCGACTCAATTCGTTCGGCTGACTGTATACAACATGAATATTCGATTCAGACCCAACCAAAATTGGCACTCGCAGACTTCACCAGTAACATCGGAGGTGTGCAACAAGATGGGTATTTTATGTCCACGTCGGACTAACGAAAGAATTGGCTGCCGAAATTTGCGTGAAAGTCCCTATTGAATGAAAACACCCTCAACTAATATGATATTTGCTATGTGCATGGCCGTGCAAACACTCCGGATGGCAAAGATCACCGAGGTATGCCATTTTCCCCATTGCAGACGTAGCAATATTTGCACCCGTTTGATGTTCCGGCATGTTTCGTGACTCATACACCACCAGTATGAGAACGATGCGGCCTCCAAAATTAATAAAGATTTTATGCTCACATGTTGTCACTTTTGCATCCTTACATCCAAATTTTGCTGATATACGAATGGGACGTTGTTACCTGACATCAGTATGAGTATACTTCGTTGTTGACGTCGATCCTCATAAGACCGAGCTGTGTCCGTTGAAAAGTCTGCAACTTCTTCCCAAGTAACTCTCATGTCAGACCAGCATGAAATGGGTACATGCTATGCCATCGATCTGGTTCACACTGTTGTTGACAACTGTTAAAGCGTACGTACTGATGTTGACAATTGCGTTAAAGCGTTCATACTGTTGTTGACAATTGTTAAAGCGTTATGTTTAAGCAACCAACACGATTGCCCAGCAATATCTAAATAGTGCCATTGACGTGGAACCCAGTACTTGGAAGCGAGATGACGCGTGGGTAGTCAGCGAGACGCATCCCGAAACCGGTTACTGTAACACTGTACACGTAGTACGCTCCTTGCACAAGGAGTGGGCACCTTCCACAATCTGAGTAGCCACTACGGTGGGGCCGCGCAGATTTGGGACGTACAAGTGACCAGCTGGAAACTTCCCAGGATTTTTGGTTTCGGGTGGTCTCAGTTCTGATCTTGTCAGGCGCTGTTGTGTGTGCTACTTATTTATTGCCTATCCATTGGTTTGTTGCATACTGCAGCATGTGAGTTCCGTGTGCACTGTCAGTTCAGCATATGATCAACCCTTATATTTCTACATACCACATTGTAATATATACAATATCTAGCCGATTAACTAAGCCTCAAATCCTATGATGTGTTTGTATACGAACCGGCGGTGGCAACTGGCATGTGCTACTTTTGCCTGCCCACGTAGTTTGTGGCTCAGCTGGAAGGATGCGATGGTACAACAGCTGCATCAATGTGTCAAACATATCAAATCTACTATCCTCATCAGCGTAAGGCCCCCAGTAGCTACTCATGTGGAGGCGAGGCCACACGCATGCTAGGGTGTTCTGCATCTTGAGAATCTGCGGTACCGCAACCCAACACGCTCTCACATCATCGCCCAGTCTACTGCGATTCATAGATGCTATACAACACCATTTGGGAGCAGATTCATGTATCACCAGCTTTTGGAGGCTTGATCATCGATTAAGTAGAAGAGCAACATATCCAACTAATGATCCGTGCTGATGTTCATCGTCGATGCAGGAAGCGTTGAGAGCACATATGTTAATGAGCACTACGAGGTATACATACATGAATCATAAATTATATACATAATGTAAGCAATGGGCACGAGCAGGCGCAGTGAGCTCACTAGCACATAAGTGGACGCTAATTGGGTGTAATAGGTGATCAGGTGCATCGAAATCACCTGGTCCGGCATAATGGCATCCAGAATTTCATCTAGCTTGGGAATATTCTTCTTGGCCACGGTGACAGAGAACTCTCTCCAGGGCAGCACGTCCGCTGTTGAGAATATCGCCATGAAGCCACCGCACACCGCTAAAATTAGGCGCAATACCACTGACAGCTGCGCACACATTCAGCAGGTGGCGCACACAGGACTTGCTGCTGTGCGGTGCCAGGATCGAACCCGCAATAAAGTAGGTCCCCTTCGTCCACTAGGCGCTGTGTCTGCGCCTCCTGGCTCGATATATTGCTGCTTATATTCGTTGCATATATCACACCCATGCAGGCGGCGGATCATGAGCAAGCATTTGGGATGCCGAAGGCAAGCCTTGAAGATCTGTCTGGGCGCGGAGACCTTAGGCGCCGTGGCACATACCAAGCGCCGGTTCTATCTTATCTGGAATCAACACCGGAATGCATCCGTGAAAGATTGCTTCGTAAGCTCGTGTGGTCCAACTGCACTCCGCCACCCTCCAAACGCACTTTTAGGGATCCTGACACCCTCCAAACGCACTTTTAGGGGATCCTGACACCCTCCAA
>LGRX02022168.1:6937-73358 GCA_001247695.2 Cymbomonas tetramitiformis
CGCGTGCGCGTGGGGCGGGAGTGCCCCGCCCACCCGCGGATACCGTCATGCATCACTAGAGGAGCTTTGAAGGATGCTTGGCTGAAGTGAAGTTGACGGACGCGTTGAACTCTAACAATAAATGTGTGGGATATCGCTCGCGCCGCAAGCGCCGAAATTTTGGAAATTCTCATGTGTTTTGAGCATTTCTAAGTGGTGATTGGTTGCGATTAGGTGAGTAACCCCCAAGACTCTACAGTAGCGGGGGGTAAACCACCCCCCCCCAGACTTTTTTTTTTGCAGCAGGGGGTAAACCCCCTCCCCAGACGCTGTGTTTTTTGCAGCGGGGGGTAAACCCCCTCCCCCCAGGTAGACTATGTGATGTCCTGTGCTGGCCACCTCCCCCTAGGGGCAAAGTGTGGGCAGCCTTGGGAATTTGAGGATTTTGAGAAAAGAGAATTGAAAGGTTTGAGATGTCAATGGACCGCGAGATGACTGGTGTGACAAGTGGATCCCTTAGAATGGTCGGAGAGGGTAATGGTTTTTACAAGTGAATGTTCTCAGTTGTCAACAGACCTTGAGGTGAATGGGGTGAAAGTTAGAACCTGTATAATGGTCTGAGAATTGAATGGTTTATTTGACAAGTGAATGGTCTGACAAGTGGAGTTTGTAGAATGGCCTAAGATATGAATGCTGTAAGAAGGGACGGTTTGAGATGCCAATAGACCGCGAGATGAATGGTGTGACAGGTGTAGTCTGTAGAATGGTCGGGGATGTGAATAGTCCATATGACGGGTGAATGGTTTGAGATGTCAACATATATAGCGAGGTGAATGGGGTGAGAGGTGGAGCCCGTAGAATGGTCTGAGAAGTGAATGTTGTGAGAAGGGATTGTTATCAAATGTCAACATTCCGCAAGATGAACGGTGTGACATGTGGAGCTGGTGGAATGATCTGAGAGTTGATGAATGATCTTATTACAAGTGAATCGCCTGAGATGTCAACATACCGAAAAAGAAAAGAAAAGAAAAAGAGGCACCCATGTTCAAGGTGTGGGGTTTATAGTCCCCACGACTCCCGTTGGGTATTTCGCCAGTTCGGGTGGTCATCCACTTTGCTTGTGTAGAGTTTGTCGAGGCGCACCGCATATCCCGTTGCCAGGCCGCGCACCCTCCTTAGCAGGTGCAACGCCTCTCTCTTGCCAAATCCTAGATAGGTGTTTGGTCAGTATTTTTACCGTGTGTTCGTATATCGTGCCCGTATTTCCGAATACCAAAGTTACGTGTAGTGTCACTTTGTGCCCATGGAGCTCTAGCACCTTTACCAGTGGTGCATACTTTGTGTATTTTGCTTTCGAGGCTCGCTTCCTCCCATCTTGTGTCATCCGTATATGTCACCTCTATGAGGTGTATGTGTCCTACGCCTGCCAGCGCCTGCCTATGTGAGTAACCAGGTTCCGGGTTTCTTTTTCCGGTGCCTTCTAGCATTATTATGGTTAAATTGGAGCCTGCTGATTTTTTTGCCGGTACATCGATCCGTGTTTCCTGAGCCGTTAAATCAATTATTCCGAGGGCCTGCACTCCAAACAGTACATTACCAAAAGTATTTAGGAGTTCCGCCCGTGGGAATCTGCAGCTCTGTTCGTTCGCCTTCGCAAAAGAACTTCACAAGAAATTTTCCTCGCGGAGAAATTCTTAGTGCGGCACACTGCAAATTTTTACCCCACATTTTAACGTTACTGTGGAAGTCTAAACCCTTGACGACTTACGACAATGAGTCAAGACGGTGAGCAAAGCGTTTCGGAGAACAATTCTGGCGCGGCTGAACAACCGACGGCGAAGTCCGGGATGGAAGTCCTGTTGGAGCAACAGGGCGCAATGATGAAGCTCATGATGAAGCAGATGGAGACTCTCACAGCGAGAGTTGAAGTCGCGGAGGAGGTGGCAGCGAAAGCCGCTTCGCAGGTTGGTGGATCCGCTCAGAGCGGAGACGCGGAGTTGGAGGCATTGAAAAAACTCCCGTATGTCCCACACGTTGAAGGGAATCCGTTCCCTGCGAGACCTGCGACACTAGAGACCGATATGCCGCAGATGTACGACCTGTACAACGACAAGACCTACGACGCCCTCTCCAAACACACCAACTCGTCCATGCGTTACGAGCAGTTGGTGCTTGCCCTTGCGCTTTCGTACATGCACGATGCGATTGTGTTTTCCGAGGTGACCTTGGACTGGTGCCAAGATGAAAAAGATCCCCCAACGGTGGAGGAATTGAGTGAGCGTGTTTTCGCAGCGCACAACCCGTTTAAGGGCGTTTTTCCGCTCATGAGCAATCGCTACACCATGTTGCAGCTCAGAGCGAGCATGGAGTCTGACGCAACATCGCACGGCGGAGCTGAGGCGTTGCGGGCGAAGTTGGCCTTCATCGAGGAGAAGGTGTACGCAGGCAGCGACGAGTTGGTGAGTGACTCGGTCCTCACGGAGTGGTTGAAGGAGTTCGACACCACGAAGGCGAAGGCCGTGATGAACACGCACGCCAAGACCAGCGCCAAAGTTTTGACTTTTCGTGACCGTCAAGGAGGCAAAGGCAAAGATGCCGCAGGCGGTCGGTGGCGCTGGAAAAGGTGAAGGTGGCCGCGGCAGCGGCAAGGGAGGTAAAGGGTCAGGGCTTGGGCGAGGCGCCCAAGCCCAGACCTAACCTTCCGATCACGGAAAGGTTGGACGCCTTCCGCCCCTCGGGGCGTCCAACGGAAAGAGCCCACCCTGCATGAAAGGGTGCGGAGCAGAAGGGGGCATGGCGCGCAGCTGGCGCGAATTCCGAGGTCATGCAGTGGATCGGCAAAGGAGCAAGGATGCGCTGGGTCGACAAGGCGCCTTTGCCTTTTGATCACGGAGTGTCGTTGGGCGACGCCACGCACCCCTCCGCAACTGGAGTGAATGGCCGCAGAGACCGAGCGGTGTCTCAAGACGGGCGCATGGGTACGAGCGAGGAGGCGACAACATGTATCCCGAGTGTTCCTGGTGCCAAAGCCGGGGACGAACAAGTGGCGTCTAGTGATGGACTTCCGCTGGTTGAACTCGCATCGCGTCAAGTCCCGATGCAAGATGGAGAAGTTGAAGAAGCTGCGGCGGCTCGCCAAGCCGGACGACTGGTGCATCAGCTTTGACCTCCAGGACGGTTACCACGTTGTGGGGATCGGCCCGGAAAAAAGGTTTTTTGCGGAATAGATTGGTGCTTATCGGGGAACGAATAGAAATTCTGTCCATTTCTGGGGAATAGATTATATGTCACACGCACATGTGTCTACTATCACCGTTTGTATTATTTCCCCCCCACCCATCTTTTCACCTGTTCATCTGTTCATCTGTTTCCCCCCCACCCATCTGTTTGGTTATTGCAAACATGAGGAAGCCTCCGAAAAAGTACACTAGGGTGTGCCTTTCTTGCCTCAAAGGCGGGCGTCGTTGTACTATTGAACACACTGATGGTATGCCTTTTATTGTCCTCTATTCAAGAAAGAGGACACGGTAAAAGATTCTCCTTAAAAAATGAAAGGCGCGTTGCCCTTGCTTTCCACGGTCCCCTTGTACAGTTGACTACATAATAAGTGTTAGGAACAACTTTTTTTGCGCAAGCAAGATTACGGGGCTTTCGTTGAACCAAATACGGGGCTTTCATTGAACCAAATACGGGGCTTTCATTGAACTATCAGATACTGGGCTTTCGTTGAACCAGATACGTGGCTTTCGTTGAACCGGATACGGGGCTTTCAGTGAACCAGGTACGTGGCTTTCATTGAACCAGATACGTAATTCTACGAGTTCCTGACCACGATACCGAGTGTGCAAGCAATTCTGCTTAAATTAGAAAGGGTTGGAAGCAAGAACCGTTCGGAATCTAGGATGCTTGACGGTTCTTGTGAGGGGGGGTAATGGGCGTGATTCGAGCCAGCCAACTCGACTCACGCCCAACAGGGACGCATCCTGCACAACATGATCATATCACGCATATCATATAAGCATAATAAACACATATTGACCGTTTGGCAGTGCAATTTCACCTCTAGCGGAAACGCGGATGTCAACCGCGTCCACGTTTCCGCTAGGCGTTTCTTCCCTCATTCGCGCGCTCGTTTGCAAGAGAGCCTGGGCAACGAATGAGGGAAGCGTTAGCAAAAATAGTATTTCGTATGTGTTGATTTCCCTAAACAAATTGCACAGACTGAACGGTCAACCACACATCTCGTTGTGGGCTGACGCGTTCATTTGGCGGAAGCGGGTGGAATTTAAAGAATTTGAAAGCCGCAATAGTTGCGCTATGGGTTTTCATTCTTTGCGAAACGGGTACTCACATACTAAGTAGGAATATGTGATAATATTTTGAAGCAAAGGATTACTCAGATTAGTATACAATCTTAGGGAGATCTTTATCTCGCTGGACAGGGGCACACTCCCGGAGAGAAAACCTTCCGCCTTTAGTTAAAATTGCATATTTAACAAATCAGACAGTAAGTATTTTCCCTAAGTATTTTCAGACGTGTTCTAGTTCTCTAAGTATTTTCAGACTGTAATACTTACAACTTAGTGTTGTCTCGCGTGTTGTCAGCTTGTCACCAAGCCTAAACGCACGATCTCACTCCCAAAGTGACCAAAAACCGTTCGATCGCCGATCGTTCGGTTTTTGGTCACTTTGGGAACACGTCTGAAAATACTTAGTGTTGTCTCGCGTGTTGTCACCAAGCCTAAACTCACGATCTAACTATGTGATTAGTGCTCAGTTTGCAGTCGCGACTGCGAGCTAAGCTGATAGGCCCTTATAACTTTCATGCACATCGCATAAAAACTCAAACAGCGGAGGGGTTCTCGTGCGTTCTAGCGCACGATACTTGGCATCAATATTGCTAACAACAATATTGGTGCACCCTCAAGCGCACAACCTCTGATGTAAGCTATGCGCAAAACGCGTGCTACACATCATGGGTTTGGGTAAACCGCAAACCCAAACCCAAACATGCCAAACAGCAAAGGGCTTCCCGTGAGTTTCAGCGCACGTAACTTTGCAAAAGTATTACTAAGATGTATATCTTTTAGTTGCCAAAGGCCCAAGGCCTCAAAAGCCTTGTGCACGAAGCCATCAATTTATTTCTTTGGCAGATTTATTGGGTTTGTGTTCGAGTTTACCCAAACCCAATACATGCCAAACTGAAAAGTAATTCCCGTGCGTTATAGCGCGCGAAACTATGCACACATACATATTTACAAGACATATATCTTTCAGTTCTTAGAAGCTCAAGGCCTGAGATAACTTGTTCGCAAAACCATCAATTTATGCTGAAATCTGTATAGGCAGCCCTGACTGGGAGTCCCGGTCAGGCCCCTATGACAGACTCCTAGGCCAACACTGGACTGCTGACTGATCTATAGGTTCGTGCTGTGACACACGCTGTGTCACAGGTAGGCTAGACTCCGAAACCGTCCGAGACCGTTCCGGGAATATCTAGCTTAGGGTTTATTTATCTTGAGAGTTTTATCCACACAGTTCGGGAGTTTTTGATATCTAGTGAACTAGGATATTCCGATAATTTATTTCTTTGGCAGATCTATTGGGCTTGGGTTCGAATGTTTCCAAACCCAATACATGCTAAACAGCAAACGGCTTCCCGTGCGTTCTAGCGCACGTAACTGAAATATTGCCAAGATATTTATCTTTGATATATTCGAAGCACAAGGTCTAAGAAAGTCTGTGCGCAAAATGGTATAACTATTTCTTTGACACAGGTTTTAGCGTGATATTCAAACTCATAAATCTAGGTCAAAGAAATAATATGTTAACTTCGCGCACAAGCTATTTCAAACCTTGCACTTCAGAAATGTGAAATATATACATCTTATCAATATATTTTGCAAAGTTACGTGTGCTGGAACTCACGGGAAGCCCTTCGCTGTTTGGCATGTTTGGGTTTGGGTTTCAAACCCAAAAGGCATCATGCCAGCACACGGCCATCTTTAATATACTCGACGGCTTGCCATATGCTCTTGAGGGTGCACTGATATTGCTATGAACAATATCAATGCCAAGTTTCGTGAGAAGATTCTCACGAAAACCCCTATTATGCAAAGCCGCAAGTGGTTGAAACCATCTCACACCGCACCAACTTAGCTTGCAGTCACGATTGAATGCTAAGCTGATGCGGTTGCGGATGGGGCCAATCGATAGCTCAAACGAAAGGTATTCACCTAATGAATACAAACGCTTTAGAATCGAAAGGTGGAAAAAATTATGCTTCATGCTACATGCAATAAATCGTTTAGAAGAAGGGGGTGTGCCAAACGCAAAATATTGCACACGCTGAACCGCTTGCGCTTGTACCTCCGCGGTGGACACGAGCGGTGGACACCTACAGTAGTGATAGTTCATAGTTGATAGTACAAACGATAGATGGCATGTGACATATAATCTATTCCCCAGAAATGGACAGAATTTCTATTCCCCATTTAGCACCGATCTATTCCCCAATCATTATGCTACCGATCGACCCTGCCTTCCAGGAGTACATGCAGTTCGACGTGCGGGGGGAATTATTCCAGTGCGGCGCCCTTCCCTTCGGCTGGAACGACTCGCCACGAATCTTCGTCAAGGTCATGAAGGTGCTCGTGGAGTGCCTGCGTTCTCCGAGATCCGCGGAGGATCCGCGGGAAGTGCGGAAGTTGCAAAGCGGAAGCAAGGTGCGACGACGTTGGGCAGTTCGTCGACGTACGAGCTGGAGGATGCGGCCGTGAGGAGCATCAACAGGGGGCGCGGGTGCTCCCTTACATGGACGATCATGCAGCAGCAGGATCGAGGCGCTCAGGGCGCGCAAGTTGACATCTCAGGTCTTGGTGAGACTCGGATTATCGCGCAACAAGAAGAAGGGGCAATGGGAGCCGACGCAACTGGTGGAGCACCTCGGGCTCAAGGTGGACCTCAAGGCGGGACAGTTCCGCGTGACACCGGCGAGGCTGCACAAGATTCGCCTGCAATCCAAGGCGCTTCTCAGCGAGGCGTCGCGGCGGCAGAGGTGGCTCCCAGCTCGGAAGCTGGCAGCGTTCACGGGGCTCTGCCAGTTTGTGTATCTGGCAGTCCCTCCGGCGAGATTGTATCTCAGGGAGCTCCACCTCGTGCTCTCCACGAGGCGGGGATGGGGCGCGAAGGTGAGGCTCACACGGCAGGCGTGGAGCGACATCGAGTGGTGGCTCAGGTTGCCGGCTCAGAGCCGGTGGAACGGTCGCAAGATCCGGCGCAGCCCCACGAGAGCGAAGGTGCACACCGACGCGTTCCTGTTCGCATGGGGAGGGGTGCTGAACCTCAAGCACGCGGCAAGAGGATTTCGGTCCGACGAGCTACGGCATCTACACATCACGCACCTGGAGCTGGAGGCCTGTACAAAACGGTGCAATCCTGAGAGAGCTCACCGGCAAGGTGGTGCGCCTCTACTGCGACAACCAGGCGGTGGGGCCATGCTCTCGCACTTCACGTCGCGCAACCCGGAGCTGATGCGGCGGATGCGGCGCCTGTGGATCCTGCTGGACTTCAACGACATCGAGTTCCAGGCGAGGTACATCAGAAGCGAGGCAAACGAGTGGTCCGACCGCTTGTCTCGGGACCAGGACCTGGACGACTGGCGGGTGAACCGCAGGTGGTTTCAGTGGGCGGAGTGGGAATGGCACCAGCACACCGTGGACCGCTTCGCCTCGGAGCTCTCCGCCCAGCTGCCGCGCTACTACGCACAGTGGCACGACCCGAGGTGCGAGGGCGTGGACTCTTTGGCCTTTTTCTGGCTAGGAGAGGTCAATTGGGTCAACCCCCCGTGGTCCCTCCTCGACGAGGTCGCGCACAAGCTGCGGGAGGAGAGGTGCGCCGCCGCGGTGGTGGCGCCCTACTTGCCGGGGCAGATGTGGTTTCAGCAGCTGGAGGCCATGGCCGACGAGGTGGTAATCTTATCCCGGGGCACGGACCTCTTTACTCCCAGCCGGTTGGGAGGGTCCGAGCTGTCCGGGGCCTCAAGCTGGGGCGGCATCATGTTCCGCATCTCCGCCTCCCGGTGAGCCATTACCTGCAGGAGGGGAGGCGGGCGGCCGAGCGGGCTCCGCAGACGGGGCTGGCGAGAGGCCTCAAGGTGAGGGTGTATTGGCCACAGGATGATGCCTGGTACACCGGCACCGTGGGTGATGACACGGGGTCGGACGGCCTAACCCACATTGCCTACGAGGATGGTGACGAGGAGGACCTGGACATGAGTGCTGGATATGACATGGTGATTGTCATTTCGTCACCTGTCATAACCGTTGTCAGATTCGGTGTCCGGTAGTGACCGACAACTCTCGTGCTATTTAGCTCGCCAGTCTGTATGTCATGTCTCCCTTCTAATATCATAATATTCCGAGTATGTAGCCTTGCCTTACAACGTTCCGACTTGCATTGACCCTCTGTCCGCTTGGTATATTATTACCCTCACGGTATAATATCCAGCAATGAGCAAGGAGAGGTATGAGGTGCTCCTGGCAGCGGTGCAGGTGGTGGTTGGCTGGGATGCGGCGCTTCAGGAGCGCTGGAGAGGGGAGCTGGGGGACAACTCCTTCACTGAGCTGGCAGTGCAGATACAGGGGGCAACATTGGGCGACAAGACGGTGGGCAACTACCAGCCGAAGGCTCGGGCCTTCATGGCGTTATGTGAGGCGGAGGGCAGGCAGTGGCTTCCGGCAATGGAGGCCACGGTGAGGCTGTACATTGCTCACATGCTGGACAAGGGCACGGCGCAGGCGTCCGACATGCAACCCTACCTGTCCGTCATCAACAACTACCACGAGGACATGGGGTTCCCCGGGCCTGCCAAGGGCCGGGCGATCTCCAGAGCGGTGAAGGGCATGTCCCGCCTCCAAGTGCAGGCGGCTGAAGCCGCGGGTGAGGAGCAGACGGTGCGGACCTGGCTGCCTGCCAGGTATGTCTCAGCGGTGCATGAGCAGGGGCTGGGGTTGGAGCCGGTGGGCCGGGCAGCTACGGAGCTGCTCAGGGCGTGCACCTACGTGGTGTTTGCCTTCGTCACCTTCGGCCGGCCGGAGACGGGCGTCTCCATGCGCAGGGAGCACATCAACATCACAGGTGATGACATCTCCGTGGTTCTCCACAAGGAGAAAGGCAGGGGGCACGTGCGCGGCAACAGGGGTGGCGGGGCTTGTGCAGCTCCTGCAGCGCTGGCAGCAGGTGCGGGATGCTTGTTGGGGGCAGCGCCCGGTGACGGGCTCGGAAGTGCAGGGCAGCTACTGGAGGCTGCCGTGGGAGCAAGGGAAGCTCCTGTCGGCGCAAGCTAATGGCTGGGTGCAGTTGGCATTGGGGAGGCTGGGGTGTGTCCCTCCGGAAGGGGGACACTTCTCAGGCCACAATACCCGCATGGGGGCTTGTACCTGTGCCAGGGCTGTGGGCGCGGCGCTTGGGAGGTGCTGCTTTCTGGGCGGCTGGTCTCAGTTGTCCTCTGCCATCCACTCCTACATTGACCCAACAGTTGTTCCCGGCGAGCACATGGAGAAGTACTTCGGGTGGGCCACTCCGAGATGGCGGCAGCAGCAGCAACGGCAGCCTGGCACAGAGCAATGTGCCTAATGATCTCTGTTACATGGCAATGAGATTTGAAGAGCAAAAGAAATGGTTGAATTGGAGCCTGCGGGATTTTAGAGGTTTCTGTGCTTATTATTATTACTATGTCTACACAGTGGGGCATGGTGTCTTTCCCTCAGTGCGCCGCTGACGGGTTGTTCCTTCCGTCCATTCTGCATTGTCCTCTTGTGAGTATGAGGTCCTCTATGGGTCGACCTACATTCATCCCCACACCTCTTCTGCCTGCGTGGGTCCTTATTATGCATCCCCCTTTTCTTCCTTGTCCATTGCCTTCGCCAGCATTTTGGTGGTGTCGTCCGACCTGCATATTGCCAATTTTCTTATTTCCTGTCCGTACATCCTCCCAATACGTGTGTTGTCCTTATAAACCCCCCTTTATTTACTTGCCTAGGCATGCACAACACTTGCATTTGTGTATTCGTCTTTGGCGCCCCGCCCGTCTTTCTATATGGCCCCACATGTAGCTTGTTGGCCCTACACCTTAGTATAAATGTTATGTCATGTTCATTTAGGTACTCAGTGCTCTTCTTCCAGTATCCATTGGAAATCGTGTGTATCGCCGTGTCCCCACGTAGGTGTTGCATATGTATGTCTGGTGTTTCATTGGCCGCTATTGTTTTCTCCATCGACGCCTGTCTCCGTCCCCGAGCCATTTGTGCCTCTTCTTGCAATGCTGCTTGTTGTTGCACCATATGCTGAAGTTCATGTTGCTCCTCTCGAGCCTCCTCTTGTTGTTGAGCCCTTCCCATGAGTTCGTTTGATGTTGCCTCTTGTTGTGCCGTTTGGCTCATGTGATGTGTCTCCGGTAGTTCCATTTCGAGGTTCTTGAAGCGCGGCATCCTATTCATCCTCTTTTATCTCCTCTTACTTTTATTGGGCCTCATGCGTGTTTTGTCCTTGCTGGCCTAGCTCTCGCGTGTTGGTGTTGGGGCCCTTCAATGTCCCCTCGCTCCATTTGTAGGGGTTAGCTCGGTTTCATATCCCCCAATAAAGGGCTTGGAAAGGGGCCTTTCAAGATCGATTTTTGTCTTTTTCAAAAATTTGTGATTTGATTCGAAATTCTGGTTTCGATATCGATATGCGGATTTCGATATCGATATCTAGAACGCAAAGTTGTTATCGATCGATTTGGATTAAACGAAAGTTGTTATCGATCGATTCCGATATGTCAAGTGTAGTTATCGATCGATTCCGATTTATTCATGTCAATTATCGATCGATAATGATAATTTCGATGATTCAATTTTCACTATCAATCGATAACGATATTCCGATATATTCATTTATCGAAATATCAGTACAACCGATACCACGCCTTGCTCCCTCCTCATGTTCATCTGTTGCAGTATTTGCTCGCCCTCCTGCATTTGTTGCGCGCTCGTCTCTTGTTGCCCCCACACATCCCTCGCGTCCTCCGGTATGTGTTTCCCCCGTCTCTCCTGGCTCTTCGTATCTCCTTGCATGTTCTCTCTTCGTTTTGTTAATGTGTTGCTTTTTTGTCTCCCACTCCTCCAGTCCTGTTTCCAACTTCCTCTTCATCCGTTGTATGACATTGTCCTTCCTTGTCATTTTCCCTGCTCTCATTGTGTCCCTCACATGGTCGTTCTAGCGTGTGGGGTCGCCTCCTCATTGTTGTATTTGGTAAAGGGAGGTCGGGCTGTCCATGTACACGCACACCTCCCCTTTCCTCGAGTTCTCTTCTAGTGTTAGCGCCACATGTATGACATTGAGCTCCGCTCTTTTGACTGTTTGGCAGTGGCCCTGCCATCACATTTGCATGTGCTTCTCCCCCTGCCTTCGTTTGGGGTCCCAAATCCCCGTTGTTGTCACCTCCTCCTTCTCCCCCCTTTCCTTTTCAACTTGACGTTGGCTTCCATCCGTGTAGACCATATCGTCTTTGGTGTACCTCCTTTCAGGTTCTGGGTACTCTTCTCCGTTTTTGTCCCGCAAGCTTTCGGGTTGTGGTTCATTCCTCCTCCGTTGTGCCGCCTTGTTCCAATTATTGTGGCCATTGCTCCCATCTTAGCATCTCCTCCGTCGTTTCCGGGTCATCATCGATCGAATGTTGCGCCCAGCGTCTCAAGGCATCCCTGCTTATTTCCTTTATGCTCCACGTGGTGTTTGCCTCTAGGACTTCCATTATTGTTGGTCTCGGCCCATTGTCTCCCCCCTTGTGCCTTCCTTCCCGTTCCCTTTCTTCTCCCCAGCGGTCGATTACCCCGGTTTGCATGCGCCTCCAGGTCTGCACCCGGGAGGGCATCTAGTTCGGGCAGCTCGTGCAATGCCCAGGGGGCGGGGTCAATGACACAGTCTTTCTCCCCCTCCGTTAACGACCGGGGTTGTCTGTCTGCATTCTGGATTGTTAACGGTATGTGTATGTATCGTGCTCTACCAGCTGTGCGCACCTTGCTTTGCGGGCATGTGCGCAAGGCCTCGCAGAATATGTTGTGGGTCCTCAAAGCGTCCGGGTAGTATTTCCTCCACCCCGCCGCATTCGCCACCATCAGTATCCTCATGTTCCAGTTGCGGTGTTACGGATGTTGGTGGTTTCCATGCATCCAATGGTCCGGCGGGAGGAAGGTGAATTGTCCTTCCTTCACCTCATGTAGCTCGTGCACTCTATCTGTATCCCATGTATGTATGTGTTTGTTCAACAGTTTTCTGTATGTGCTTTTGGCATACGTGGGGTAGACGCCCACGCACTCCCAGGGCCGGCTCGTCAGTTTTCGTCGCGCGTGTCGTCGTTTTTAGTGCCCTATAGAGGTCCTCGGCCGTGTATTCCGGGTTGAATTGGTATGCTCCCAACAGTTCTTTCCCATTGTGCGTCCCGGGCGGAGCCCATGGTCCCCGGACACCGAGTCTCTTAGGTGCTACGAAAAGTACTTCTTGGTGTGCCTGTGCACATTCAGCGGAAGGCAAACACTGCCGTTCGTGCCCCCATGCATGGCCTCAGGTGCCGCCTCCATCATTTCCGGGGGAAAGGTCCAGTGCTTTTGCAGGTTTCTTTTTATGTGTTTATTTTCCGTCTTGCTGGAGTATTTCATGAGCAGCAAGGCTATTTCCTCTTCAAAGGAGCCCACTTGCTTGTATTTTGTGTTCCAGGTTGAGTTTCAACCTCCAGGCCAGTTGGTCTCTGGTCGGTGCTAGTGCAGTGGTGTCACCCACTGCTTGTACATACTTGTCGTAAAGTTCCCGGGTTTTTGTCGTGCTGAGCGTACCTATCAGTCTCCCATCCGCCTCGTAGCAGGATGTCGTGGTGCCTTCTGTATAGAGTTGTGTGTCCATTGTCCCTGGGTTCCCCCAAGTATCCTGGTCCGGGTTGATTTCCTTTGTGTGGACCTGAAGGTGTTCGACGTTCCGCCAGAACTTTTGTTCATTGTTTGGCTGTCCCGCTAGTATTTCCTGCTCCGGCTCATGCTTGGCCCTTTTGCTTTGACTATCTCGTTCCCATTCACGGTTGAGGTTCTCCCACCCTTGGTTCGAGCAGGGGTTGTGCGCTAGCATGTGCGCCCGAACCGTTTCCTTTGTGCTCCATGTCCATAGGGCACCCCCGTCCTGGCATGTCCAGTGTGTGCCGTATTGAATCACTTTCGTATCCGGTTCCCTGCAGTTGTGCAGGTATTGCCTTTTGCCGGTTATCTTCGTAGGAATTACGGTTCCTGATGTACCCGGCGTTTCCATCGGGTCCTCATGGTGTGCCCATCTATTTCTGTTCCGGTGCGTGGGTTCCTTTTTTATTTTTTTGCACGAGGGCGGGGTTCCTCTCTTCCATCATGCATGTCATCCTCTCCCTGGCTCTGGTCCTCCGGTGGAACAACTAGCATGTCCCTCTCTTGTTCAGTCCATTCCACCCCAAAGTCCTCAAAGAGGTTCCTTTGGTTCGCCCGGGGGGTGTGCCGGCAATAGCTACATTATGTCTTTTAAGCTATTTCCCGCCTCGTGCAGGGCCTTTATCTGCGCTGGCCAGTTCCTTATCATCGACATTCTTCGCATGCTCATGGTGTTCCTTTCAAGCACCCCCTTTTTTTTGCTTGTTGCGCGTATTCTGTCTTCAGCCTTCTGTTCCACTCATGGTCCCAGTGGTCCCCTCGCGCCTTGGCATCGTTGGGGTGCGCCGTACAAATGTACGGGTACAGGTATTCCATGCCTTGAGTTATCTTCTTGGCAGTGTTATAGTCGTGCATCCTTCCTTTGATAGCCTTTAGCGCTATCAGCGGTATGGCTTTTTCCATCTGCCGTGGTAAGGTACATGCTTGGGTAGTTCCCGAAGAGGGTAAGCAGTTTAGTGAAGTTCATTTGCTTGGTAGCTTGTTCCGTCTTCGTCTCTTTTATGGCGTGGACCGTTCCCAGTTTCTCTAACCCAAACGTTATGGGCTACTCCTGTGGGTCCCTGTATTCCTCGTCCATTTGGCGCTGGTACTTGGTTTTTCAAGTGGTTCCCTCCATCTTTGCGTCTGTGTACACTCTCTTGGCCTTCTCCAGTTGTTTCATTATGGGCAATGCATCCTTGGCGAGCTCCCGCATGTGGCTGCCTATTCCCTGTACGTGCACCCCATACTCGTCGAGGGCATTCATTTTTCTTAGGGTGTTGTTCTGGGTTTGCAGTCCCCGTTTGAGCTTGTTCCTCTCATTGCAGTGGCCTCGTTGTTGGAAGTGTCTTTCTAGCAAGCCCGACGTTGACCTGCTCACTTGCGACATCATGTGCCTTATTTGCAGGTTCCTTTCCCTTTTTCCATATCCCATTTGTATATCTTTGTCTTCCTCACTTTGAATTGCGTCCGCCAAACCTGAATAGACCTCCTATGCGTATATCGTCTTGAGAGACTGCATTCCCAATCCGTATTGCTCCTTTTCCTTTGTGGCGAATTCGTTTGGAGTACCGTTCGCCGGTAGTCTGTATATCCTCTTTAGTGCTGCCCCTAGTTTGTTCTCCACTTGTCGAATCTCCCCGTGCGTGTATATCCCTAGGTGTAGGCCGTACCTAAACTTGCCTAGTATGACTGACTTGAGGAAGTGCTCCTTTTGCCTTTGTGTGAGTGGTGTGGCTAGCAGGATCTGTCGCCTAGGGGTTCGGACCAGTGGCTCGTATTTGTTGATTTTGTCGTGGAGGGCTTTGTACCATCTCGTGTCCCATGCATACGCCACCTCAATGAAGTGGGTTTCGTCTGCGTCTTCTTCCCGCATGTTTCCTGCACTATTACAAGTATTTTCTTAAGTTTTCTTAATTGTTTCTTAAGTTTTCTTAACTGTTTCTTAAGTTTTCTTATCTTTTCTTAATTTTTTGTGTATAAACTCCCACAAGCCTCCATACGTATAAATTTAAGCGTTGCAATTAGCTATTGGCCGATGGAGTTATACGTTGGTGATATAAGTAAAACTTAAGAAAAATGACACCCAATGACACTTAAGAAAAATGACCGATGACACCCACCCCATCGCGCAGGAGATTATGCAAGACACCGACACGTACTTCAGACTTCAGGAACATCAGGTTCACCCACAGTGAGTCCAACAACATCTTCTGGGTTCTCAGTCCGGGTTATCAACACACTGGCCGATGGTGCACGATCAGTGTATGCGGCGGACGTGGATGGCGACGGGGACATGGACGTGCTATCCGCCTCATCTAATGATGACAAGATTGCTTGGTATGCAAACGATGGGCTTGGGGGCTTCGGCAGCCAGCAGGTCATCAGCACACTGGCCAATTTTGCATGTTCAGTGTATGCGGCGGACGTGGACGGCGACGGGGACATCGACGTGCTGTCCGCCTCAGGGATGGATGACAAGATCGCATGGTATGCAAACGATGGGAGCGGGGGCTTCGGCACCCAGCAGGTCATCAGCACACTGGCCAATTTTGCATATTCAGTGTATGCGGCGGACGTGGACGGCGACGGGGACATCGACGTGCTGTCCACCTCAGGGACGGATGACAAGATTGCTTGGTATGCGAACGATGGGAGCGGGGGCTTCGGCACCCAGCAGGTCATCAGCACACTGGCCGATTGGCCAAGGTCAGTGTATGCGGCGGACGTGGATGGGGACGGGGACATGGACGTGCTATCCGCCTCATCTGCTGATGACAAGATCGCTTGGTATGCGAACGATGGGCTTGGGGGCTTCGGCAGCCAGCAGGTCATCAGCACCCTGGCCGATGGTCCACTTTCAGTGTATGCGGCAGACGTGGATGGCGACGGGGACATGGACGTGCTATCCGCCTCAGGGACGGATGACAAGATCGCTTGGTATGCGAACGATGGGCTTGGGGGCTTCGGCAGCCAGCAGGTCATCAGCACCCTGGCTGATGGTGCATGGTCAGTGTATGTAGCGGACGTGGATGGCGACGGGGACATGGACGTGCTATCCGCCTCATATGTTGATGACAAGATTGCTTGGTATTATAATACACGGACTGCTGCACCAACCACAACGAATCCCTCAAGCACAACACCAACTGCCACCAGTCACCCCACAACCTCCCCCCCCACTGTTTCACCGTCCACTGCATCGCCAATCACCATCTCACCAACTTCCACACCACCAACAACTTCTCCAACCACCATCTCACCAACTTCCACACCAACGACAACTTCTCCCACACAAAATCCTACCTCCTCGAGCCCCTACGGGCCACTCCTTCCACCCGAGGTCCCACCCTAACCCCCCCCACTCTTTCACCGTCCACTGCATCGCCAATCACCATCTCACCAACTTCCACACCACCAACAACTTCTCCAACCACCATCTCACCTACCACCTCCGCGCCAAGCACACACCCAACTTCTTCACCGACCACTAAATCACCTACTACTTCAGCCCCCTCGACAACCCCGACAACTGCATCTCCTGCTACCTTTGCCCCAACCACCATAACACCAACTGAACCTCCGACTACGGTATCGCCTACCACTTCACCCCCTACCTTGTCACCGACTGATCCACCAACAACGACCCCCACTATTTCCCCAAGCACGGTGTCTCCAACACGCTCACCTACTTCGTTTTCTCCAACTCTCACACCAACAACAACCTCGCCTACTTCCTCCCCAACGACGCCAGGTGAGTGCCAAGTTGAGGATCGTATGGCCAGCATTCGCTCACAACGCAATGAACAAGATTGCTTATGTGAGGGTTTATTATCAGCCCCTGATAATTGAATGAACAAATTTGAAATGACATGATTTTCCCACATTCACCCATTTCTTGTCTTATCCGGAGCTTGTGAAGTTCAAAACCAAGTGTGAGGTTATCATTGGAAATGTTTGTTTAAGACGCAATGCGCTAAAGCATTCATGCATGGCGGCGATGCGGAATACTGACGAAGTTATTCATGGCTAAGCGGCAGTTTACCGACATCGGCTTAGCAGTGCTTAGCCGTGATTATTTATATAAGGCAAACCCTACTTATGACCCTAACAAAATCCCTGCACCTAACGATGGTCTTAACATAAAACAAACCCTAACTAGGGCTAAGGAAATGACAGGGGTTACCCACACAGAATTTGCAAGTGAAGAGACTTCACAGTTTGAAAATTTGCCTGTGTATCGCACTAATTGTAGGCGATAGTTGAGTGCGCCTGAAGGGGAAGTACGATGACCGATTGCGCTTAAGGGGAAGTTTCCAAAACTGTCTTCAAAGTCGAATTCGGATAAAAAACGAATTCAATTTTGGAATTTAGCGGGAAGTGGAATTTATTGTTTTAGGTTGATTTCATTGGGTGTTTATGCTTATTGCTTGGCGGTGCTGTGTTGGGTATATTAGTTCCTACACGAGGTCCGACAAAGCCACCAAGTGAGTATTGTTCTATCTCAGGCTCATCCCTCCTTCGATGCATCATGATATATTGTTATACCTCTAAATGTATATACAGCATGATCGAAATTGTATGTAAGTGATACGCCTATTACTTCTGTGCTTTGTGCATTCTTTATCAGGTCTGAGTTGTGCCTCAGTCGCATGCCTCGTATGATCCCCTGGCTCGCAAGATGTATATATATATATATATCCTCTATTGTTTAGGAGCGCCCATAGATTGACTATGTTGATTTGGCAGCACAAGTGATGGCACTGTCATATTCTTTTGTATGATAGTTTGGCCCTTACACGGGCATATAGTAGCAAGTGTATCCATAGTATGGCCCGCAGCCGCGCAGCGGAGACTTGCTTCAGGCCAGGATATAATTTATGTAGTGTGCATGCGGATCGCTGCGATTTTGGGGCGCAGCGGTAAGTCCAACTAGGAGTCCAACGAGTGCATCGCCAACTACTGCCTACCCAACTGCACCCCCTACCACATCTCCAAACACCGGAACACCGACTACAATCCCTACGACATCCCCATTCACGAGCTCGCCAACTACGAGCTCGCCCATTACGGCATCTCCTACAACATTACCCACCACAGGTCGCCCAGAACCAATAGTTAAATGTCTGCCCATGAGCTTTACACCTATCGTCTCAATAGACTTACTTATTATGATGCGTCAAACTGATTACTCTGCTTAGTGACTTAGTCGACAATTCAGTTTAATGGTCTTTATATCAAGCAAAGTTGTCTCGTTGTCATTATTTTCCATAAGTGGTTGATCATCATCATTATAATAACGCGTCTATTCGATAATTATATATATGTGTGCAACGTTCACGCCTGCACGCACACATTTATTTGTGCCCAAGGATAAGCACACACAACATTGCTGTGTAACATACACAAGCAAGTTGTACATGCGCCACATTCACTGTATGTAGTTCAGCTGAGTTTTCACCCCCCCAACACACACACAGAGTTAGTATCTGGATAAGTGTCCCGAAGTGTATGATGAATCCTTTAATCCCCGGTGAGGGTACAATCATAGTGCAGCCAATCTTATATGGTTGTGTGACGCCAATGGTGTCGGTCCAAGGATATATGTCAGACACAGTTATAGTGCAGGTGCCGAGGGGCGCAGGTGGCCAAGTGAGGCTTAGGGGGTCCCGTACTTCACTAGCAATCTCCGGAGAATCCGGATAAGTGCTGTCCCAAAATGTGTGCCGAATCCTTTGATCCCCGGTGTGGGTGCATAGTGTAGCCGATCGTCTATGGCTACGTGGTGCCAAAGGAATCGGTCCAAGGATAAGACAACACAGTTGTTATAATTTGCTTGATGTGGTGGTTGGGTCTGCGAGCACCGACTCCTCATGCATCGAGTGTAAGTTTGTAGTGCCTGTGTGCTGGCGTATCCTTAAACCGATGAATTAAAAACCCTGGATTCCTCTGGAGAGTTCTGGGTTTGTCTGAGAGGACTGCTGTGCATCAGAGAAAGCTGTCGTCGCCGTACCCTGCTCAGAGGATGAAACCCTTTCCCACACAGAGTGCAGTTAGCTGACAGTCACCAGCCACCGCTGCACAGTAGATGTGTTACCCTGGAATGGCTGGGAGTTTCATGCAGGGCCCACTGAATCCCCCTCCACAGCCTCCCCCACTAGCTTCAGCCCCACCACAAGCTCCCCTACGAGTGCATATCCAACTGCAAATCCGTCCACATTCATCCCCACACTGACACCGACAAGTCCACCCACCACCACCTCACCGACCGCTGCTCCAACACTGTCTTCGCCACCACCTCTTAGTCCCCTACCTCCCCCATCTCCGCCGCCATCACCAAGCCCGCCGCCTCCAAGTATTTACATCACTACCTCGGAAAACAGTGGAGAGAACACAATGACGACATATGCACAGGTGATATCGATGTGATTCACGTAGTATGATGTGACTTGCTATACTAACCTGAAGTAACACTTGCTATTTCATCATGGGAGATCTGCGAGGCAAGCATCACTGTGACACGACTACGGTGGCACTTGCTATGTCATCATGCGAGATCTGCGAGGTGATCATCACTGTGCCAAGACTGTTGTGACACCTGCTACTTCTTCACGGGAGATCTGTGAGGCAATCATCACTGTGACAAGACCGCTGTGCCACTTGCTATTCTATCATGGGAGAACTGTGAGGCAAGCACATCACTGTGACACGACTGCCTTGACACTTGCTATTCTATCATGGGAGGTCTGCGAGGTGATCATCGCTGTGACAAGACTGCAGTCAGCCAAACTCGATCTCCGTGTCTTCGTCATCAGCAAAAACGATTGAACCATGTCGCACTGATGATGGCAGGACGGCTTGTTCATAGAATACGTCGAACTAATGCTGATGGCACGGCAATTCATCCAAATATGTCGTACTGATGGCAGGAAAAATTCATTGAGCCATGTCGTACTCATGGCAGGGCAGTGCATTGAACCATGTCGCACTGATGGCAATGCATTTCATTGAACCATGTCGTACTGATGGCAGGGAAAATCATTGAACCATGTCGTACTGATGGCAGGACGGGTCATTAAACTAGGTGGTACTATTGGCAAGGCAGTGCATTGGACCACGTCGTACTGATGGCAGGGCAGTTCATTGAAGCATGCTGTACTGATGACAGGGCAGTACATTGAACCATACCGTACTGATGGCAGGGCAGTTCATTGAAGCATGCTGTACTGATGGCAGGGCACTTCATTGAACCATGTCGCACTGATGGCAGGGCACTTCATTGGACCATGCCGTACTGATGGCAGGGCAGTACATTGAACCATGTCGCACTGATGGCAGGGCACTTCACTGAACCATGTCGCACTGATGGCAGAGCACTTCACTGAACCATGTCGCACTGATGGCAGGGCAGCTCATTGAACCATGGCGTATTGATCATGGCAGGGCACTTCATTGAACCATGCCGCACTGAAGGCAGGGCAGTGCATCGAACCATGTCGCACTGATGGCAGGGCGGTTCATTGGACCATGTCGCACTGATGGCAGGGCAGTGCATTGAATCATGTCGCACTGATGGCAGGGCACTTCACTGAACCATGTCGCACTGATGGCAGGGCAGCTCATTAAACCATGGCGTATTGATCATGGCAGGGCACTTCATTGAACCATGCCGCACTGAAGGCAGGGCAGTGCATTGAACCATGGCGCGCTGATGGCAGGGCAATTCGAGCTTAACTTGCATCCGCACGATGTTCCCCGTGGGTGTGGAAAACATCTCCTTGAGCACCACAGCTGGGCCGAGCTCCTTGTCCTGGATAGCGGAGCACACAGACATGTGTGACGCCACAAACTGCACGTTCGATCTATGTGGATTCGAAGTGGGTGAGTACAATGTCAGCGGAACTGTTCGGTTCAAAAATAGCACTGGTGTCCCGATGACAAACGTCTGGGGACATGTGATTGTATGCGACGCTCCTCCGCCTCCTGCACCGCCACCCCCTTCTCCCCCACCTCCTGCCCACCCTCCTCCACCAAGTCCGCCCCCTTCCATGGCTACCCTCACCTCCATCTCCACCTCCGCCCCCTTGCCCTCCACCTGGTACGACGGTGGTGGCCGGAGTGTCTTCGATTGTCACATTCGCTTCTCTCGCTTTATCCGCATTTGACGACCCAAGCTTCGACGAAACATTCACTCAAGACTTTAGTATACAGATGGCTGCGGCTGCAGGTGTCACTCCTTTTGACCTTGTGGTGATCAGCATCACAGGCGGCAGTGTGAGCGTCTCCTCTGTAGTGTACTTCCCTTCATCTGCAACTTCTACACCCGAACTCTTTCGATCAACACTATCCTCGTCCCCAAGCTCAATATTTACCTTCTCACATTTTGCAGCGTATCGCAAGATGACGAGCTCCTTCATATCTAGCTCTTCATACGAGATGGTGTACTCCCCTCCCCCCTCACCACCGCCTTCACCACCCCCGACACCCCCTTCTTCCTCCAAGACCCCCGAGTCCTCCTCCAAGCTCTCCAAGCCCTCCAAGCCTCCAGGCCCTCCAAGTCCGCCTTCCCTCCCATTTGCTCCCCCACCCACCATTCATGTCAGCTTAGGGGATTTGATGACGGCATACTACCAAGGGAGTGCCAATGCCACGTGCATCAGAGTGGTGGCCCTGCAAAACTACAGTGTGGACCACATCCATGTCCAAAGTCTCGGCGGTCCAAACAACCTCTCTTGGACCTTTGCTGGAAGATCCGTGTGCGACAAAGCCGGATGTACGCTCGACATGTGCGGCTTCACGGTCGGCGATTACCTTCTAAGTGGCACGGTCACTTTCAACGTGTCGATGGGCTTACCTCCCTCCACCCTAAATGGCACTCTTGCAGTTTACGAAACCCCTCCACCTCCCTCGCCGCCTACCAATCCGCCACCATCTCCGCCTTTCTCTCTGCCTCTATCACCCCGCCTACCACCTCTGTGCCCCCCCCCTCTCCAAACGTCTCCTCCTGCTGCTTCTGCTCCTCCTCCTCCTCCTCCTTCTCCTCTCCGGAATTCTACTGTTTCATCAGATTTGCTGAGTGTGAATGGCAATGCCAGTCACAACGAGTCAACAAATCAACACCTTGCAGCAAGTAACCACTCTTCCCATGGTGCTGACCTGGCACCAGGCTTTCCAAACGCATCTTCCAGCAGCACCTCGACGAGCGCGCCATACGAAGATGCGCTATTGCGATGTGATGAACTACAGATGGCGTCTGCCAATTACAATCCTCCAGCAGAGTGCAATCGCGGCTGCCCGGAAGGAACAAGCGGCAGCATGGCAACCTATTGCCTGCCAATCACGAGCTGTGATCGCGACAATGGCGGGTGCGATCTGCTCACAACGTGTAATAGCAAGCAGGCAGAAGACAGTGCAAGCGTAGAGCAGCTTTGCGGAGAGTGTCCAGAGGGCTACGCAGGATCCGGCGCAACTGGGTGCATCGATGACGACGGCTGCCAAATAGGCTCAGGCATCGATGCGTGCGACGGTGCGCGCTGCATCGATGTACCCGCGCCAGGCACGGGATACACGTGTTCCCCATGTCCCCCAGGCATGCTGGGAAACGGCCTCACATGTCAAGAGAATTACTGCCCAGCAAGCGGGAGTGGCTTTGGGGGCTGCGATCCGATGGTGTCATGTACGATGGATGGGCGTACCAACACTGTGGTGTGTGGAGCATGTCCAAGCGGTCTTGAGCTGGCCTCAACTTCGTCCACTCAGGCTGGAGAGAGTGGTCAACGATGTGTTGAAATAGATGGGTGTGCCAAGCAGCCTTGTTGGAGCGATGGCAGCGCTGTCCAGACGTGTGAGGACATTCCCGCGCCAGGAATTGGACGAATATGCGGAGATTGTCCCGCTGGATTTCGGGCTGCGGCGGATGGCGATGATGGGTGCACTGACGTGGACGAATGTCAGGAGCTGCCAAATGGCGGGTGCTGGCTCTCGGACGAAGTGCCTGGGCTGCGGACAAACTGCATCAACACGCGGGGATCGTCCCAATGCTCTCCATGCCCGCAGGTTTTGCTCATTAGTCGACCGCCCAGCTTGTGTATCGGGCTACACTCTTGTGTATGTATTCTTTACCTGCACAGCATTCGTTGAGCATTGCCTTTGACGACCCTTATCAACTTTGAATGGTATATATCTACATCTATATATATATATATATATGTACGTATATATATTCACTCAAAAAACACCATCACATCACAATCATACAAATATATGGACACAACGCTGTATATATCAGAGACATCCAGGATCACCCGGACCGTGAGAAAACACGACGCTTTGTTATCCTGGCGCGACGGGGCTGTCCTGGCGAGATTTGCAGAATTTGGCACATGTCGTGTGACTAATATAGTTATGATGCATGCGTGAAATATATTTTTACTTATATCAAAGTACACACCATGCACAACCACAATCGTCAGCCCGTGTCGCACAACGTAGCATATCATGCACAGAGATGCCGCACCACGACGTTGCCTGCTGTACATTGATTAGCTAGGCTACACAATAATTATTGGTCAACGGTATGCAATAACAATAATGTGATGAGATACTGACCTGGGCCTTGTATAAACCAGATTGATCACTCTATATATGACTATGTTATCACTGACGCTTGAGCCCTGCTGCACACAACAGGTTGCTGGACGAAGCTTTCTTGGGACTGGAGAAACAGGTTGCCGGCCTCCCGGGATTGACTGCAGTGTAAATAATGGGAACTGCGATCCACTCACCAGCTGCAGCCAGAGCAGTGCTCTCGTCACCCCGCTGTGCGGTGCATGTCCGGCAGGCTTTTCCGGCACCGGGGACACCGCCTGTTTGGAGGAAGACGGGTGCGCCGCAGAGCCGTGCTTCCCTGGGGTGGAGTGCGTGGATATCCCCGCCCCTGGCGTCGGCCGAGCTTGCGGGAGCTGTCCTGAAGGATACCGCGGGGACGGCGGCGCATGCGAGCTTTGCACGATAGCGCTCCACATGGACCCAGCGATGAGCTCGATCCCGGATGGCGGGCAGGTAAAGCGGTCGACGGGAAATCAGCTTGTCGCTGCCTTCGATGGGGTGAATGAGGCGGACTGCACCTTCTCTCAGGTATGCTGGCATGCACCACCGACCCCTGCCTGTTGGTCTTGTGTGGTGGCTCCTAGGGTAGCCGTGTGTTGTCATCATCAGCATCATCATCACTATCACCATCTCAGCGTTGATGCACCGATAGCATAATGCAAACCGCCAGTGGTGTGCTGAAGCACAGGGATGGATTGGATGTGTGTGACGTGCAGGGAGTCCAATATATTTGGAGAGGAACCAGCTCGAGCGGTGTTGTGACGGAACTGGACAGTGATGTGAACAGGCGTGAGACTCGGACGTTGTACCTCCCGGAGGGAACCTTAACCACAGGGGTGGAGTACGCAATGCAACTCACTGCAACCCTGGCCGGAAATGGGAAGGTGACGGCTGCCACTCAGACGCGCTTCTCTGTGGTCTCGCAGCCGCTGGTGGCGCTCATTCGAGGCGGGCCGGTGTACACCGGCGAGGGTCTGCCTGTAGAGCTAGACGCTGGCGACAGTTATGACCCCGACGGTATAGAAGAGAGGATGACATTCAGATGGACATGCGTGCGGGCTGCTCGTACAACCAATGCCACTGAAAAATACTGCCGGACTGTGAGTGGTCAGCTGCTTTCACCAAGCGATCTGATTGGTCCTCGACTGTCCTTGAAACTTCAGGGGAGTGCAGAAGGCTATGAATATCTCCTCAGTTGTGTGGTGACGAAGCTCACGAGGTCCGCCAATGCAAGCACGTTGTTGACGATTGGTCTTGGTAAAGAGCTGCCTGTGGCAGCAACCACACCTCTTCGTATAAAACACAACGCTGGGTCAAAGCTGACGCTGACATCGCAGGTGGTGTCCACGCAGCCTGAGACACTGAGCCTTGCCTGGACCGTGGATCCTGTGGAGAGCGCGGCCCCTGCAGTAGATCTGGCCGAGGCAGCATCAACATCGTTATCTTCACTCGATCTGGTGATTCTTCCCAACATGCTGGAGGAGGGGCGCACATATCGCTTCACTCTTTCTTGCACGGACGCAAACGGAGTGGCATGGACTTCGTCGGACGTGCGGGTCAACTCCCCGCCTCACTCTGGCGCATACCGTGTCTCTCCCGCGGAGGGATTCGTATACGAGACCGTCTTCGAGCACGAGGGCAGCGACTGGACGGATGACGCGGATGACATGCCGCTTTGGTATCAGCTGCGATATCACGTGGTTGGCGCCTCGGATGGCGGTGCACCTGAGATGTTGACACAATGGCAGCCATCCGGCATGTTTCAGCACCTCGTGGCAGGATCTGGCGCGGAGGAGCATCTGCACCAGGTCACTGTATACCTCTTCGTGCAGGATTTTCTCGGCGCGCAAGCCTCAGCTGCACAGAATGTCACAGTGAAGCCCCTCGTATTCGAGGATCGGGCCGCGCAGGATCAGTACTTGCTCGACGCGCTCGAGGACGCAGCCCAAGAGATGCTGACTGGGCAAGACCCTTGTGGCGCTATTCTGTCCCTGTCGGCGACTCTCAATGTGGAGTCTTCTCAGAATAAGTCGTCTCTCCTGACAGACAATGAGCTCCACGAGCTTGCTGATGCTGGAGAAGGTCCAGCCCGTGGCCTCCTAAACGTGTCCGGGGAAGAGGAGGCTCTGCTCAGGGCCAGGCAGGCACAGCGCGAGACGATGCTGAGTTTGACCCGGGACGCATGGGGAGGCCTGTTACCCCAAAACACAGACACGATCACTCGCGTTGCAGAGCTGGTGGCCTCTATCACATCAGTGCCCGCAGAGCTCACTGCGGTGTCTCGGTCCGAAGTGCTGCTTATCGGAGAGTCCCTCGTGGCAAGAACCCGCTCATCGACTCACGCGTCGCCATCGCCGTCACGTGTGCCGCAGCTCGGCCTGAAAGCTGCGCACGCACTTGCGGATGGCCTGAGTGGCGCAGTCCTGAGCGTGGCGGGAAATACAAACCAAAGCGTCGAGGTGACCGCCGCGGTGGAGATCATGCACGCCGCCGCCTTCTCTGCGATGCAGCACATGGTGCCGGGGGAGCAGCCGGCAGTCGTGGCCTCCGCAGCGGTGTCGTCGGTAGCACAATGCGACGACATCGGCTCGAACGCCACGCGCATCTTCACCGAGCCCCTGCAATCTCCGAGCGGAGCAGCGGTGACGTTTCGGCGCTCGTTGGCGGATGCCTTGCTGGAGAGCTCTGAGGGCGTCACAGAAGGCAGACGGATCATGTATACCGCGCTCGTGAGCAGTGCTGTGGACTGGCACCACGATAACGACACCGTGCTCAGCAGACATGGAGCTAGTGAAAATACCACCCGGAGTAGACGGAAATTACTCGCTCCCGGGAAGTTGCTGAGCGATGGTGTATTATCTAATGTGACCTCGATTTCTGTATACAGTGGGCCCCAAGAGGACGACGTCCTCAGTGTGCACGGCCTCGAGGAGGCTTTCACCTTCACCCTTGCCCTCCGGTCGTCTGGCGAGCAGCACCCGAATACGGCTGTCAACACGGGGTCGCAGGACTTTCCGCATGACCCGCAGGTCGCGGACGTGGAGTGGCTGTTGCCTGAAGCGGGTGGTGAAGGCCGCAGCATGCATTCTCCCGGCAACGTGCACTGCGCCTTCTTCTACGACGCCACGCACACTGCGGATAATGAAACTGCAGCTGGAGGCTATTACAGCACCGAGGGATGCACGACGATGCCGAATCCGCTCCCTGTCGGAGCGACAGCGTTCTGGCGTGAAGCAAACGTGTCGATGCTGGAGAGCCTGGACGCGGCGTGGGAGGTGACGAACACAACTCTGTTGTTAGGGTGCCGTGAGGCGTGGGTAGAGGCGCTGGCAGATGAGGCTACGGATGCGTGGGAGGATGGTCGGGCCATGGTACCCGGCAGTAGCAGAAAGGTCCGCGCGTACGTCGGCGAGGACTGCGCCATTTCGGACCCGAGGAACGAAGCGGGCTGCTGGTGGAATTGGCGGCTGCAGGCGTTTGCTGGGCCCGGCTGCGTGTGGACCCCTCAGCTTGGGTGCATGTGCACGCATCTGACAGATTTTGCAGCGGCGCAGAGCACCAATGTGGGCACCAGGATGCTCCCAACCGAGGTGGCTGTGCTCGATTACAATGACGCCGCGAGCTTGAGTGCTGCCGGGATCGCCAGCTCGACCGCGCTTCTGACTGTGCTGTCCGTTTTCATGCTTGGTTCATGCCTGCTCTTCTGCGTTTCAAATTGGTTCCATAATCGCGAGCGCATGCTGCTGTTGATAGCATTGGCCAACCCGATTGGTGGCACATTTTCGTCGTTTGGTGATGTGTGGACCTGGAGCCTCGTTGACAATGTCGACACTGCCTACGACGCTCGCCTGTCTGCTCCAAACACACCAGCACAGGAGGCTGATTACCACCCTGACAGTGATCAGACACGGCCACTTGATGCCACCGCGCGTCCACCTCTCGCAACCGGTTGGAGCTTGCGAACACGGAAACACGGGAGGAAATCTCTGGGCCAGGCAATGGCGCAGCTGGCAGCCACCGCGGATGCGGTATACGACAGTGTAGACACCGATGACGACATTAGCAACATGCATAACGGTCATGGCAGCGTGGGTGAGGATCGCCCTATGGGCAGCGTATGCAGGAGGTATTCAAATTCCCCACCAAGTGTCGAAGGTGCAGAGCTGGAGGCGGCCAATCACAATCAGCAGCAGGTATTGACTGCTTTCAAACGGCGTTCTGTGATCAGCTGTTTCATGCCACGCGCGTCTTTTGCGGCGATGAATACCTCAGGAAGCGATGACAACCACGGCTTGAGGACGCATGGCAATGCTGCAGACCGTACCATGCACCGTACATCACAGCCTCTACGCGAGCGTAATCCACCGAGCGATGTCTCGACGAGCACCGTCGCTGCTGGAGATGAGCACTCCCCGCAGATGAGCGATTCCAGCAGCACACTACTTTCGCGGCAAGAGCTTCAAAGGGCGAGTCAGGATGGCACGCAACAGTCAGATGCCGGCAAAGTTGCGGGAGAGGAGATGCAAACTCAGAGAGAAAATGTCGTACTGCTGGGCAACAACCGCTCAAATTCGCCAGCGCATGTGGTCCAAGTGTACTTGGACCAGGAAGCACACGCTGGGGTCACCTGCAGACTCAAGCATCCCGCATCGATGATGTCGTCAGAGATGCATAGATCTACGTCCGTACGGCGTTTACAGAGTGGCAAGCGACGACGTCCGCCTCCCCGTGCCGCTAGCACAGAGCACAGCTCTATGCAGCCGGCGCTACTACTCCAGCGGCCGGCAACGCAAGCCGCTCTCCGGGTTCTGCCGTTTGCGCTATTTGATTCCGACGGTGGTGACCAACCGCTGACTCAGCATGCAACACTCGGCAACACTACTGCTACGGATGATAGAAATTCCGGAGGCGTCGACCTCTTGGACTTGAGGTACACTTCATCGGGGACCACCGACCACGACGTAGCTCGGTCAGACAAACACACGAGCTGTTCCCTTGAGAGCGCTCGTGCAGGGCTCCCCGTAGATCTGTGCAGCCCCCCGTCGAGCAGACGGACCTTTCGGAGGGACACGTCATCAGTAGTGGACGGCCACCTGTCCTCTGAACACATCCTTGACGAGGAGAGTTGGCGCAGGGCCGTGCACACGCAGTTGATCGGGATGGGGCCTTCTAGCTATGATGATGGAAGCGGCCCCCATGGCAGTGTTTGTTCACTTGAGCAAGATCCGCAGCTGTGGCAGTCATCGCCAGCACCGCCCCGCCATCGTCAAGGGCGCTCCCTGAAGGCACTGTGGCATCACATGTGTGCGACTTTCTCGGCTCTCGGCAGCAGCCGCGAAGGCCGAGACAGCGATAGTGGTCGCATGAGCCACACTCGTGGACGATCTGTGAGGCGTGCTGCGTTGCTATTGAGAGCCTCTCCGGGAAAACCGAAAGCAAGGTGGAACCCATTTCGCGCAATTCGGTCCCAGTTTGAGCAAGATGGTCATCCTCCGGTGCAGGGGAGTCGTCATCACCGGCCGTCATCAAAACGTGCAAGTCGAAGTGTCGGTGCATCGCAGAACGTGAGGGTATTGAACGCACGGGCGCTTTTCAAAATACTGAAGATCAACATCTTCCGACTCCAGCTGTGTATTCCACTGGACTACCTCGAGGATGTTGCCACGCAGGATTACCGCAGGAGGAAGAGCGAGCTGCCTTCTCTTGACTCACATCTGGAGATTGAGAAGTCCCGTGTCGACCCGGTCTCATTTGCCGGCTTCCAATCAGCGGACTTGCACAATGCCGCACAGCGTCTGGAGGAGGCGAGCCCTGCAGGTGCAGCAGCGAGCCATGCACAATCATCTGCGGAAGCAGTTGCAGAGGCCAACACGTCGGCGGCAGATCCGGTAGCGGGCGATTACTGCCAGGAGCCAGGAAACGTTGTGTGGGCAAGAAATATGCAACAACGTGTTTCTTCCAAAACCAGCTCAAAACTCCGCTCACCATCCTCCAAGAGCCTCAAAGCTGCGATTTCACGGAATTTTCTCTCAGGATATTTTTTCTCCACCTCGGTATCGAGGAAACGGCTATTGCAACACCAACGCGTTAGAACGTCCGTCGCCTCGCTGGCAGCGCGCAGGGAAACCTCACGTGATGACATTGCCACGACCCCCGACGGAGCACACCGGCGAGCATCGACCCCGCAATGGCAGCCACAGCACTTGCCGGTGGAGCGCATGCTCGGAACTGCCCTGGTGCAGGCCTTCCTGAGCATGAACGCAATCCTGAGCAAGCAGGACCTCAATGCGCAGTCTGTGCGAGCGAGCCTGCTGCCGTGGCAGATGTCCGATGGCCGCCCATTCTCGTGGTAAGTGCAAAACTTCCAATAACGAATGCTCCGGATGCGCAGATGGTGGCTTTAGTGGCTGATGTTCTGGGACATTAAAAACTGACCCATAGTCCCATACCCACAGCCAGCCTAGATAGGGTATGACTGAGTCTCACAGTTGACGCGTGCTTCTAAGCAATGACCGATGAACTTGCAACATACGAATGCGCATGTTTAGTTTTTTTGTTTACGTGATGTTGCGCAATCGCGTCACTCATCATCGCTGATGTGCGGTTTACTTGCGGTGGATGATTGATGCACACTTCTGAACAGATTGTTTTCTATATGTGACAGGTACGTCAGCACCTTCAAAGTGTTCTTGACGTCGCTCAAAGGCGCTGGGTGGTATCAGCGGAGTCATCTATGGAACCTACTCTTCTTGCAGCGCCCCGACGGCTCGTACAAGATGTCCGTCCACCTGGCGACCGTGCTCAAGACGGGGAGGCCGCTGGAAGACCTGAC
Organism: Cymbomonas tetramitiformis; assembly: GCA_001247695.2. NCBI lineage: Eukaryota > Viridiplantae > Chlorophyta > Pyramimonadophyceae > Pyramimonadales > Pyramimonadaceae > Cymbomonas > Cymbomonas tetramitiformis. The sequence continues at coordinate 37,316 of LGRX02022168.1, forward strand.
GATCAATCCTGTGGCCGCGTTTGATCCGCTTGTGCTGGAAGAGAGCATGCCCCGCGATCTGATGCAGAAGCTCGGCCTCGAGGATGAGATCGACGTCATCGATGCTCGGAGCGGTGCATCAAGTCCCGGCACTGCCACGCGCGACCTGTGGGCCACTCTGCTCGCCGTGCAGCGCTTGAGAGCATTCCCCTTCACCTGGATCGAGAACCCGGACGCCGCCCCCTGGGAACAAGTGTCCATCCAAAGCAAGTCGGAGCGGTTTATAGCCGGGCTCTGCCAGCGGCACCCGGCTCTGCAGAATCGCCTTAACGAGCTGGAAGAGATTGCAAGTGAATTCATCCAGGATTGGTCGGTAAGTTCATACTGATCTGAATTATAAGTGATCCAAAGGCAGGCACTGCAATACATTTCATTAAAATGATTTTGTAAAGTGTTTAAAATACATTTTGTGCTTTTTACATGCTTTCTAAATTCATGTTTTTGATGAGATGTCCAGACTGTCTGTGCACGTCACCAAAAGGAAAGAGTCCTCTGGGTCGGGAGCGATGGGAAGAGCAAAAGGAACAGAGCTGAACAGGCGTGTCGCTTCGTGGCTACTTGTACATCCTGTTTGTGTCACGGAGCTACATGTGCCATTCGGCTCTACTGCAGCAGGAGTCACGGATTCTGAAAGTCTGAAACGACAAAAATTATGTTGCACTCCAATTTGAACATTTCTCTTTTGCTCGAATCCTCATTTGCCATGAAACCAAAGATGAAACTGTGAGGCACACAAAAGAAATCTGATCTCTGTCACTGTGACCATGTTAACCAAGCGAAGTAGTAGTCCATGTCTGCGTCCCTCAGAGCTGTCGGGTCGATGTAGTGTTGCACTGCCGAAGAGAACTGTGACCAGCCTCCCAGGAAGCACACTTTCTCCATTGTAACACCCACAGCTCGAGCACACGTCGTGGCACCCTTCCGGGTGCTGTGTGCAGGAAAGTGACCTCCTTCCGGAGGTCTGCAGTCCAGCTCGCCGAGAGCTAGACCAATCCAGTCATTTGCCACGGAAGCCTTGAAGTTCTTCGGGTCCTCGGGTAGCAGCCAGTAGGCGTCAGGTTGAGTCTTCTCAGAACTGTTCCAAGCCGTGTCACGGTGGAACTCCCAGTGCTCGATCAGCTCCTTCAACAGAGCCACCCCCTTCCAGGGGATGCACAGGCGTCGCTTCACTCGATGGTGTCGCCGTCCCTTCTCCTTCAGTAGCACCACTGAGAACTCACTGTCGCCACAATGAACGTGCTGCCGTGACAACGAGGTCCCCGTGTCCGGTCTGCCGAAGGTCACGAAGGCCACAACCACGTAGGTAAAGGCTCGCAGTAGCTGCAGCTCCTCAGGCGATCTCGGAGTCAACTTCAGCGCTGCTTCGTGCACACGTCGTACGTGTGCCGCTGGCAGCCACGTCCGCTGGGTCTCGATGTTCTCCTCCTGCACCGCCAGCTCCGCCTGGATGGTCGCCATCCCCTTCACAGCTCGGGTCACAGAACGCCCCTTCGCTGGTCCAGGGAAACCAAGGTCCTCGTGGTAGTTGTTGATGGCGGACAGGTACGGCTGTAAGGATGCCGACTGGATGTTCCCGTCCTCCAACAGAGAGGCGATGTACAGCAACACAGTCGCCTCCGACGCTGGCAGCCACGGCCGTTGGTCACGCTCACAAAATAAAATGAATCGCCGTGCCTTCGGTCCGTAGTTGTCCTTCGTCGTGTCCAGCAGTGCCTTTCTCTGCATCGACACCACCAGTTCGGTGAGCCGGGAAGGTCCTAACTCACCCCTCCACCGCTCACAAAGTGAGCGCGTGAGGGAATTTTGTACAACACCACCGCGCTTGTACTCTTCGTAGTTGCCTCCGCTGCTCCGCTCGGTGTTCTCGCCGTCCGCGTCTGTTGCCTCGTCCGTGCTGTTGATGATTTTGAAGTTCTCTTCGGACAAGTCTAGCGTCTCCTCGTCGCCGTCGTCGTACAGCACGTGCGCCTTCCCGTCCTCGTTGAACTCCTTCACCACACCCGGGTAGAAGCAGTCATCGTCCTTCCAGAACACCTCGATTCTTGTACCCACGGTCACCTTGCTTGCTGTCGTACTCGTAGCTGAGCTTCTTCGTACTTCAGCAACGTAGTAACTCACGGGCGCGCCTCGATGAAGAACATGACAGCGTCCCATTTCGAGGGCCCGAGCAGCTCGGACCCTCCCAGCCTGCTCGGAGTGAACAGGTCCCTGCGCCGTGGCATGATCACCACCTCGGTGGCCAGGGCCTCCAGCTCCCTGAACCAGGACTGTCCCGGCCAGTACGGAGCCACCACCGTAGCAGCGGCCCCCTCCTCCCGCAGCTTGTGCGCCACCTCGTCCAGCAGCGCCCACGGGGGGTTCACCCAATTGTTCTCCCCCCGCCAGTCGTACGTCAGAGAGTCCACACCTTCGCACTTCGGGTCTTTCCACGCAGCGTAGTACCGAGGAAGCTGCGCGGAGATCTCGGAAGCGAACCGGTCGACTGTGTAGGGCCCCCACTGCTTGTTGGCCCACACGAACCAGTCCCGATTCAGCCGCCAGTCGTCCAAATCCTCGCAACGCGAAAGGTTGTCGGCCCACACGTTGGCCTCGCTGCGGATGTACCGAGCCTGCAACTCGATGTCGTGCAGGTCCAGTAGCAGCCAGAGTCTCCTCATTCTCCTCATCAGGTCCGGGTTCCTGGAGGTGAAGTGTGACAGCATCGCCACCACCGCCTGGTTGTCGCAGTAGAGCCGTACGACCTTGCCCTCCAGCTCCTGCAGGAACGCCTGTACGGTCTTGTACACGGCCTCCAGCTCCAGGTGTGTAATGTGCCAGCAGCGCATCTCGTCTGGCCAGAAACCTCGCACGGGGAACTTCAGGTTCAGCACTCCTCCCCAAGCTGTCATCGAAGAGTCCGTGTGCACCTTCGCTCTCGTCGGGGATCTCCAGATCTTGCGCCTGTTCCACCTGCTCATCACAGGCAGCCTGGACCACCATTCTAAGTCCCCCCGAGCCGAACGTGAGATTTTTACCTTCGCTCCCCAGCTGCGTTTCTCCGCCAGCACGAAGCGAGAGCTCCCGTAGGTAGAGCCGCGCCGCTGGTACTGCCAAGTACACGGATTGGCAGAGTCCCGTGAAGGACGCCAGTCTCCTGGCAGGAATCCACCTCCGATTTCTCGCTGCGTCGCACAGGATCTCCTTCGCCTTGGTGTGGATTTTGTGCACCCGTCGTTCTGTCACACGGAATTGTCCCAGCTTCAGGTCCACCTCCAGCCCGAGGTGCTCCACCACCTGCGTAGGCTCCCATTGGCCCTTCTTCTCGTTCCGCCGTAGGCCAAGTCGATGAAGCACCAGTTGAACTTTTTCTCGACGCAGAAAGCCTTCTCGCTGAGAGTCGACCAGCACCAGAAAATCGTCCATGTACGGTAGTACTCGCATTCCGCTGTGACGGTTCGCGTCCCCGCCAGCACCACCGGTCCTGCGACGGACTGACCATCGCTGTCGTACTGCGGAACCGTCCCGCAGTCTCTTGATTTCTCTGCGATCCTCCGCTGCCTGTGGAGAACGTAAAGCCTCCACCATCACGCGTACGAACTTGCAGAAAACTCTCGGAGCGTCGCTCCATTTGAACGGCATCGCTGAACATTGAAGTAGGTCCCCTTGCAGGTCGAACTGCATGAACTTCTGGAAGTCCGGGTGGATCCCCAGCGCATGAAAACCGTCCTGGAGGTCGAAGCTGAAGCACCAGTCGCCCGGTTTCGCCAGTCTCCTTAGTTTCTTCAGCGTCTCCATCTTCACACGATTTTTCACACACCACTGGTTCAGCCATCGGAAGTCCACCACCAGTCTCCACTTGTTCGTACCCGGTTTTGGCACCAAAAAAGCGCGAGAAACGTGAGATCTTCTCGTCGCTCTCATCCAGGCACCGTTCTCCAGCAGCCTCTCCTTCTCCGCGTCCAGCCACACCTGCTGCTGCCGCGTAGCATCCCTCAGTGACACCCCGTGGTCGAACGGAGGCGGAGGCTTGCGCTTCCACCTCAACTTCACCCCGTGAGTAATCCATTGCATCACCTCGGAACTGGCGCCCGCCGCGCGCCATGCTCCCCTCCGCTGTCTCACCTGCTGTTGCACGGTGAGTTTCCCCCGCCCAGCGCCCGGAGAGGGCTGTTGCGCTGGACGGGGTGGCGGCACGCACATCACACATCGGCCGCGGGCTTTCCGCCCCGGCCCTTGCCGCCTTTGTCGGTAGGCTTCTTACCGTCCTTCTCCTCCTTGTTCTTACGCTCCTTCCAGCGGTCGCGGTCCCGTGGATCTTTCACAACCCGCGTTTCCGCGTTCGCTGCATTTTTTACGTAAGGTTCAGCATCGCCCTGCCGCGGTTCTTGTCGAAGTCGTTCAGCCACTGCTGCAACACCTCATCCGCCACCACGCCGTCTGCTGCCTGGTAGACCCTGTCCTCCACGAACTGCAGCTTTGCGCGTAGAGCGTCCGATCCTCCACGCTGCGAAGAACCAGGCTCCTGCTCCAGCTGCCCGCGCAGTTCCAGCATCGTCCAACGGTTGCACAGCAACGCGTAAACGCCGTGGACCGAGTTGGTAACCTCGTGGAAGTGTCTCTGCCATTCTCTCAGCGTCAATCCGGAGTCCTCGTTCACGTCCAATGTCTTGTTGCACGCGTCCACCACGTCGTGCAAATAAGACAGCGCTGGAGCCAGAACCATGCACTCGTACTTCATCGAAAAGTTGGACTTCTTGGAGAGCGCGTCGTACGTCTTGCTGCCGTGCAGGTCGTACAACTGCGGCATCCTCGTTGTCAGCGTAGCCGGCCGCGGTGGGAACGGGTTGACTGAGGCTGCTGGCACGTAGTCCAGCTTCTTCCTTCTCTCCAGAAGTTGCTCGGCGGTCTTGGCTGCGGAGTCCGGGTCAGAAGTTCCAGGCTTCGCTGCCACCTTCGCCTCCAGCTCAACGTTGATTTGTGCTTGACGTTGAAGCTCAGCACGCAGCAGTCGATGTTCCTCTGCCTGCTGCCTCTGCATCTCAAGCAGCTCCCCTTGCTGCTTTTGCATCGTCAGAATTTGTTGCAACAGCACGTCCTGAGTGGACTGTGCTGCCGGGGAAGGGGAAGCCTGCCCGATGTCTGGCTTCCCCGGGAGGGGAGGGAAATCCTCTGTAGACTTGCCCTTCGAAGATCCAGCCATTCTCTCTCCCTCAGAGGAGTAACAGTGAAGTCAATCGTACCGCCGTAGCCGATGTGAAGCCGTCGTTTGAAGTCGTAACGCCGTCCCCGCGACTTCTCTGTCAGATCTCTTGTCGTCGTTCGATCGCCGTCGTACAACCAAGTGGTCTAGTCACTACCTACTCTACTGTTTTACCGGTGAAACAGGTGAAGAAAATTACAAAATCGGATTTGCAGTGTAGGTACCCGTGAAGTTCCTGTTTGCAAGAGCAAAAGGAACAGAGCTGAACAGGCGTGTCGCTTCGTGGCTACTTGTACATCCTGTTTGTGTCACGGAGCTACATGTGTCATTCGGCTCTACTGCAGCAGGAGTCACGGATTTTGAAGTCTGAAACCACAAAAATTCTGTTGCACTCCAATTTGAACATGATGGCGCCAGATCCACTTCTCAATGACTACGAATCAGCAACGAGGGCCAAGTCAAACAACAAAGAAAAAAACAACACCCTTTGCAGAGTGTGGGGTGCAAAGATCCCTGGGCCCGGGTCCAAGCTAAGCACATTTTGGACACGTGTGCAACTCTCTGATAGATGGGGCCGTTGGATGGGGTTTGCCAGGAAAAGCACAAGAACCGCATTGCAGATATGTATGCCGCCGCCCAGCAGTCGTTAGATCATCCGCCTGGAGGACACTCCTTCCGGCAACGATTCAGACGGTCGTTCCAGGTGGACACGTTCCGACAGAGCATGGCCAAAGAAGGATCCCTGCAGAGAGGCACAAAAGCGGGGTGGAAGTCCTTCAAACAGAAAGTCAGCTGGTTGGCAAAAGCACACCCGCTTACGGCCATCTTCTTGGTCTCAGCGACGGAGCCCTTCACTCGGTCCGACCGCATCCTGGTGCAGGCCAACACCTTCATCTGCATGCTGCTCTTCGCGGTGTTCTTCTTCTACACCAAGATTGCGAACTGCTGCATACAGCTGCGCGCACATCTGGCCTGCCCCAGCAGCTCTGACCTCGACGCCCCTTGTCTCGGCTTCCCGACATGCGCCACACTACTTATAGTTGCGGATTATGGTACGCACCTCCCCCGTCGACCGTAGTTCACCCTCGTCCAGTGTGGAACCTCCGTCAATCCTCGGTCCATAAATGTCTGATTTTGTCACTTTGGCTTCTAGATTTTATCTAGATCCTCTTGTACTGTTATATTCCTTATATAATGATATAAGGGCACCTTTAAATAGTAGTGACAATACCGGACAAGCCTCCCTCGGTCCTGGCAAGAGGGTGGATCACTGCCAATGTCTGTGGTTTCCCTGGATTCTAGCCTGGCACCGGGAAGTTAGTGGAGCCAATCACTCTCCTACCTGTAGATCCCGGCATGGTCGTACATAGACGCTCATGTCATTCTGGTGTGTCTGTGAACGGATGTCCATGGGTTGCCATAAGCAGATTATTTTGCGCATATGTGTCATAGACCTGCCAGAACTTGCCTGGGGGTCAATATTGGACACTCAACATCTTGGCCGTATGATTGTGGTACAGGGGATGCAGCGCCGGAGGAGTTGCTGACCGGAGAGGATTTCTTATGCACAGCATTCCCTCAGTCCACGTATGCTGGTGCGTTCCATGTATATAGAATATCCATTGCAGTAACCACTCACTCCCCTTGCTCCTCCCTGTCCACCCCGGCTGGAAAATAGACCCTTCTGTCCTGCCCGTTAACTTTGTATCTACCTGGAAGGCTGCCCCTAAAGCCCTTTCCAATCCAGCTCCGTGTGTGAGAGAGAGAAAGAGACATGAAGCGTCTACCCTCAAACTGCCTGTGCAGTACTCTGTTGTACCCACGCTTGATGACGCGCAATCCCTCAGTGAACGTATGCTGACGCATCATACGATTGTATCCAAGCTCAGTGATAAGCATAGCACGTTTGCTTCAGATGTCCATACGTCACGCATACAAACATACTTCCAGCAAGCTCGCATTGGTTGGAAAAGAGGCCACAAAAGCGCATGCAGAATACATATATATATATATATTGTATATATTTATGTATGCACACACTAAGGTAAGGCTGAAGTGGAAGCACACAACTTTGGAACTTTGCAAGCGAGTATGCGACAAGAAGAAGAAGCAGGTACTCTGCTGTGCCACAAGTAGACAGTCGAGAGGCAGACTGCTCAGAACTTGGGAGTATAATAATCTGACAATGGTGAGCTCAAGCAATCACGTGAAACTAAACAAATGACGACAGTGAGTTGGTAGGCATATCATGGTATACAACCACTTGGTGATCTATTGTTCACCATTAAATCTTGAGAATTGGTGATGAAAGTGGCGACAGTTTGACCCTCGCATACATAAAAATAGTAGCAAGTCCCACTGGTTGTTGCAGCAGCCTGGGTGGCTAGAAGCTGAATGGCTGGGTGCAGGTGGAAATTTGCGAGGTGGATAAGATTGCGCACCGTAGACATCATGAGCGGTGTTGTCGCGGTGTGGCAGTCATGGCCCGGGCTTCCCACGGCTCGGGAACTCAGATAGAGTGCGTTTGGGCACGCTTATACGCAGGCATTCAAACTCCCCCTTCTCCCCTGGACTCAGTGCTCAAGCCACTCCCGCTAACGTCCTCAATCGTAGGGCTGTGTTTGTTTGGCGGTCATTCAAGCTCCCAAAGCAGGGCATGCGCGTGTGTGAGACGTCGGGTGACGGGTTACATCGACACAGACCGGATCTGGATGATATTCATCATGATTGGCATTCTCACGCCGCTCACCATCATGTTGTCCAACCTCTTTGTCGCAGCTGCAAACGCCGACATCCCAAGGAACTTCCAAGTCCGCCAGGTCGGTGAACACAATTAGACTGTTGCTGTGGCAGTTCCGGGTGTTCCAACTATAGGCGTTCCACAGTAGATAGGTGTTGGCAGTGTATGGACTACAGCTACTACACCTCAAACTCTGATATCGCACACACGCATGCGGCATTGATTTGTTTTTGTGAGATTCCGAAAATTTGACAGAGCCAATCGCAGTAGATTGTGCGGGCTTTAGCCGATATTGTGAAGTCAAGCGGAGCATGATTGTCCAGGCTGCGTGATGTCACTGCATAACCTTGCGAGCGGGAACATAAAATGGTATGGACTTACACACACAGAAATCGATCCAAGGATCACGTATGAACACAAACAAACACACACACACACACACACGCAAGGATAAGCATACACACACACACGTTTGATCCCCGGCGTGAGTACATAGTGCAGTCTTCTGTGGCTACAGGGCGCCAAAGGAGTCGCAAGGATACGCATACACACACACGTAGACACAGTACATATTGCAGCCGGTCTTCTGCGGCTACGGTGTGCCAAAGGAGTCGGTCCAAGGATAATCACCCACACAGATAGACACAGTGAGGCTTAGGGCATCCAATTCTTTATTAGTGAGCTCCGGAGAATCCGGATAAGTGTCCTGAAGTCGTGTGTGCTGACTCCTTTGATCCCCGGTGTGGGCACATATTGCAGCCGGTCTTCTTCGGCTACGGCGTGCCAAAGGAGTCGGTCCAAGGATAATCACCCACATAAAGATAGGCACAGTAAGGCTTAGGGGGTCCAATTCTTTACTAGTGAGCTCCGGAGAATCCGGATAAGTGTCCTGAAGTCGTGTGTGCTGAATCCTTTGATTCCCGGTTTGGGTACATATTGCAGCCCGTCTTCTGCAGCTACGGTGTGCCAAAGGAATCGGTCCAAGGATAATCGCACACACAGATAGACACAGTAAGGCTTAGGGGGTCCCATTCTTTACTAGTGAGCTCCGGAGAATCCGGATAAGTGTCCTGAAGTCGTGTGTGCCGAATCTTTTGATCCCCAGCGTGGGTACACAGTGCAGTCTTCTGTGGCTTCGGGGTGCCAAAGGAGTCGCAAGGATAAGCATATACACACACGTTGCCCGGAATCTTCTTCATAGATGTAAAAATGGAGGATGTGTGGGCTGATTATTGTGAACGCAGGTGCCCAAAAACGTCGCTGGCAACGCGGGAACCACATTTGCTGTACTGCAAACCGTGCTGCTGACGCTGTATGCGCTTTTTTTCAAGTTTGAGAAAATGAACAAAGCAATAGCGGTGACCTTTGTGGCCGTAATCGGAGCGATCGTGAAGTCGGAGCGTGTCCAAGCTGCTCTTGCATTTATCTGCTGCTGCGGTTGTAGACCGGTACGCACTTTCAAACACACACACACACGCAGCGTGAGCGGTCTGGGCAGGCTTCCGGTGGGGCAGGCGAGGCAGGCGCGATGTCATCGAGGCTTTTGGAGGGCATGGAGGACGTGTGGCGGGAGGTGGAGCATCTGGGCACTGTGGGGGGTCAAGGAGGGGGCGCCGCCGAGGCGCGATCTGGAGGGGCACGGGCAGGCATAGGCGGGCTCAGCCAGGCGGCGTCAAGTGTCGAGGATATCTTGAATGAGTGGGATGACCTTTTGTCGCCGGGCCCGGAGAGTGGGGTCTGGACTCAGGAGCAGAGTGGGGCCTCGCCGGAGCAAGCAATGGCCTTGGCTGAGGGAGGGGTGGCCACCTTGATGGGGGCGAGCAGGCGGGTGGCCGGCCTTCTTGGGGGGGTTGATGGCATGGGGGGAACTGATGAGGATGACGGGGGAGATGTGGGGAGGTCCGCGGGTGGAGTTGACACACGCCGGGCCCCTCAGAGCCCCGGGGCCCACTTACAACAGGTTGCACGGCAGCATACGGCATCTCATCAGCTTCCGTGCCCACCGGACGAGGTTGCTGGCCGTGCCAGAACTAACAGTGAGCAGCTGTCGGGAAGGCGACGACCGGGTGGTGAACTATCGGCCAACGGGAGGGCTTGGGACACGCAGGCAACTGTGGGGATGGGACCCCAAGTGGGAACAGTGCGGCGTGACAGTTACAGCGCAAGTGTGGAGCGCATTGCTCAAGTTCGCGCCCACCTCGCAAGGCAATCGGCACAAGGGCTCCAGTCACGGGGAGTTGGTGCTGGGGGTAGAGGGCTACAGGCGCAAGTCGGTGGCGGATGCGCAAGTTTGGATGAGGGCAACCCAGTTTATCATTCTCAGCCCCTTGGGACAGCGCTTGGGCATTCTGGCCGTGGCACGGGTGGGCAAGCTCTCTTGAGATCAGGCTGTAGGGGGTAGCGGGGTGATGTGGGATGTGGGCTTGGTGGTGGAGGAGTGGCTCGATTGGCGGAGGTGAGCCGGCTCCAGAGACACCGCAGCAGTGCGCCGGCAGGACAGCCGCAGAGGGGCTCAGGTGGCCCAGTGAGGCTCAGGGAGCAGAGGGGTGGTATTGCGCGTGGGCTTGGTGGTGGAGATATGGCTCGCGCAGCTCGGGGGGCAGGGATGAACCGGCTTCAGGCACAAGGCGGCAGTGCGCTGGCGGTGCAGATGCAGAGGGGCTCGGGTGGCTCAGCGAGGCTTAGGGGGTCCCATTCTTCACTAGTGAGCTCTGGAGAATCCGGATGAGTGTCCCGAAGTGTGTGCTGAATCCTTTGATCCCCGCCGTGGGTACATAGTGCAGCCGGTCTTCTGCGGCTACGGTGTGCCAAAGGAGTCGGTCCAAGGATAAGCGTACGCAGAGGCTTCAGAGACACAGCAGCAGTGCCCCGGTAGGGCAGTCACAGAGGGGCTCAGGATGGTGGCCCAGTGAGGCTCAGGGAGCAGAGGGGCGGTCCTGCGCGTGAGCTTGGTAGTGAAGATATGGCTCGCGCAGCACGGGGGGCAGGGATGAGCCGGCTTCAGGCACAAGCCAGCACTGCGCCGGCGTTGCGGATGCAGATGGGCTCTGGTGGCTCAGCTAGGCTTAGGGGGTCCCATTCTTCACTAGTGAGCTCCGGAGATTCCGGATAAGTGTCCCGAACTGTGTGCTGCATCCTTTGATCCCCGGTGTGGGTACATAGTACAGCTGGTCTTCTGAGGCTATGGGGTCCCAAAGGAGTCGATACAAGGATAAGCACACACACACACACAAAGGTGAACTGGCTCCAGAGACACAGCAGCAGCGTGCCGGCGGTGGTTACAAATTATACTTTGTTACTGCATGATATAATTTTAGAATCATTTCAGGTTGCTCAGTAAGGCTTAGTAGGGGGGTCCCATCCTTCACTAGTGAGCTCGAGAGAATCCGGGTAACGAAGTGTTCCGAAGTGTGTGGTGAATCCTTTGATCCCTGTTGAGGGTACATATAGTGCAGCTGATCCTTTCTGGTTATGTGATGGCAAAGGAGTGGGTCCAACGATAAGCCACGCATGCGCGCGTGCACCCACACACACATATTAAGCATACACACACACGCGCGCAACGCAGAGTATGCTGTGCGCAGGCAGTGCAGTTGCAGAGGCACTCACGAGGCCCAACGAGGCTTAGGGAGTCCCGCTCTTCACTAGGATAGGACCATTGGCACGATGTGCACGGTCAAACCCTGAGCCGAAATGGCTTTTAAGGCCTCATTTTACCCATCCGCCTGCTTTGGGATAAGTGACCTTCGTTTCCTATGACGTATTTCAACAATAACATGCAAGGTGTATGATAAAACTTAACTTGGTCCACCATAACAACATAAAATAGAGTGATTTCCCAAGTTTTGAGTTTGCACAGTCAAACCCTGAGGCAAAATGGCTTCAAAAGCCTCATTTTACTCATTCATTCGCTCTTGGTGAAGTGAGCTCTGCTTCCTATGATATATTTTGACAATAATACACGATATGTGTAATAAATCTTAGCATAAGCCATCTTAACAACATAAATTAGCTTGTTTTCCCCAAGTTTTCAGTGTGTCGCCGCTTTACGAGACACGAAAAACCTCCCAAAAACACTCTAAGATAGGGGTAGACATGGATTTTCCATAAATTTTCAACTTACCTTGTTTTTATAACATATTTTCAAGTTTCTTAAATGTACATATCGCAATAGTCTTATCTTGTGCAACTTTTTTCGATACTCCGATTTTTCGGCCATCGCAACGTGTTTTTGGCCATTGTATGGCTCTAAAACCAAAATTTCTCGACGAATTTCGTTTTTAATCATGGATACCACATCCATATGGCCCTTTGAACCAAATAACCACAAAAAAATACCCTGTCTCATTTGAGTCTCATTCGCCGGTTCCAGTCTCATTTTTGCGATTCCACCGTTACTATCAACCTCCAAAAAATCCGGATGGATAAGTGCCCCAAACGAAGTGTATACTGAATTCTTTGATCCCCAGCGTGGGTACAAACGGTACATAGTGCAGCCAAGCAATCTTCTGTGGCTACGTGGTGCCAAAGGAATCGGTCCAAGGATAAGCCAGACACAGCCAAGTATCCGGATAAGTGTCCCAGCAGCTGAGCATCGATGATATCCTATTGGAGGCGGTTGAGCCCCTGTGGCCACGCGGGCTCGGAGCGAGAGGTTTGCATACCAGGAGCGGGGACGCAATTGGGGTAGACTTTTGGAGGTATGGGAAGAATCAGCCGCACACGGCTTGGCTGGGAAGGGGGCCCATGAGTACAGCGAGATGGGTGAGGACCCGAGAGGAGGCATAGTGGTGGCACGGCTTCGAGGCACATGCAGGCTTGTGGGTGGTGATGGGCGCCCCCCGTTAGACAGGGCAGCGATTGACGCATCGATAAGACGAGGGACACTCCGAGACTTGACGAGACAGGGGGTGCGGTTCCTAGACTTTCGGACGTATAAGTGAGCCTGGGGCGAGCTGGCACTCCAGGGGCGGACTCAAGGCAGCATCCATGGCTATTGCGCTTTCAGCAGTCCAGCCCCATTATATATCACACACATACATACTTTATCATTGTCAAATTGTGCAACGTCTTGTACGTTTTTGAATACCCCGCACATCAGTTCTATCGCGTGAGATTCTTAGACTGTGAAGGGCCGGCGCTCCCGTTTTATCATTAATGATGCAAATTGTCTCTCGCTAGCTGCGACATTCGTGAACTAACTTGCAAAACTAACAATGCAAAGTCGATTCCTTATATGAGTGCAATTGTATCATTTATCTACATTTTAACAGTCGGTGATACCCAGATATTTTGTGAGTAGTTTGCGAAGGGTGTAAATGATTATATTGATATGGTGTGTTGATGCAGAGTGACACGTCCGCTCGAAACCGCGAACGAGCACTGCTATCAGAATTCGGAATTAGCTCTCTCCAGGCAAGCATGCAGGCCGTTGCATATTGTATAATCGCTGTGCTCTGGTTTGCTATTGCGTGGGGATTGTTCACCTACGCCATGCTTTTTCGGGATATGATGAGCGCCGAGGCCGAGAATGACTTCTTCAGAATGTGGGCAATTTCGTTTGGTGTCTCTCTCTTCGGGGTCGAGACCATCCAAGTCATCATCGTCCAGATCTTCGCCAAGGTCATTGGGGTTCAGATTCACTGTGAGACCCTCACGCCCAAAGCCTGTCTTGGTCATATTAGTGCCCCCTTGGCTTACTTTGTGCACCCATCCCTCGCGTGATGCGTGGCGTTGCTGCAACACGATGTGACATTTGAGCATTTCCGTTAAACACATATCGATTTGCCTAAAGTGCCCCCCAAGTGTATAAGAATTCACTCCGAATGAATGTATCGTCCTGCAGGTTGCATGCAACTCATTTCCCCCAGAATATGTATAAAAAGCTCTACATGGAGCACCCGATCTACGCCATCCGCCCCCCATTGCCGACCTAAGTAACCTCAGAACTATGCATATAACTATTCACGACGTTCGGGGTATGTGATTGTTTGCAAAATGAGTTTCCGGTGGGGAGGACGGACGGGAGTGGATGTTTGGCAAAATCCCGCAGTGTTGTTTGCGGACATTGATCCAGCTGTGCTGTGGTTCGAGAAGTTTGTTATTTCGAAAATGTCCTCAGAAGATGAGGGAGAGGTGAGACGCCTTTCCGACAATCATCCTCGCCATGATATACAAGAATGCTGTGAAACTATTCCGACTCATCTGATAGCTGTCGTGTTATCGACTAGTATGCAATAGCTGGCTTGCTGCTTGGGCCCATATCATAGCTGGTATGTTACTTGAGCAAAGTGTTCCTCTGCACGTGCCGGTCATGCAAGCTTGCGATCGCAATACGCACAGTAAGATGTGGATGTTGATGAAAATATTTGATTGTGGGGGGGGTATGCATGCAATGGTGCGACACGTCAATTCTTCAACAGGAGAATCGTCAAAATGACGACGATGCAGGAGATCAAGATATGGGCGATGATGCAGACGCATATGGCGCCATCCATGATGCTATGCGAGACGCAAACTGAGGTAACTGACCACAGCAGCAGGTCAAACCACGACCACTCCATACGCCAACATATATATCATAGAAAAAAAATTGTAGCATCATTATTTTTTACAGGCTACACCACCCGACGGAGTCTCAAACACAGAAACACATGCATCCACCATAATGAGTCTTACGGGGGCGCGTGCCACTTGAGAACCAAACACTGACCAAACTGTATGGGACACCGCACTGGGAGGGTGGTTTACCAGGAGCCCGTCCACATGCGGCTGTTGTAGTTGATGGACTGGGCGGGGGAAGAGGGTGATCGCGCAGGGATCGGGGAGACACACTGTTTGCCGTTATTGTTAAGCCTGGCTCCCCCGACGAAGTATCATACTGATCATAGAATGTATTGCATTGATCGCATCGACACAAATATGGACATCGCAGGGAACTGTCGATGGCTCTCATCATGTAGGCAATAATATAGCGAATGATGTTGACACGTATATATATATATATATATATATCAGCGCATGTAGCTTGCCCCGGACAAACATCATGCGTTACATCTTTGCGCGCTGCGCTGGATACCCTAAGTAGAAGCGAAATTTTGATACGTCGAAATAAGATGTGCGTACCTGAACTGAGGGGTTTGCAATATACACATGGCCATTGCATTCGATATATACTTGCATGCATGCATCGCAGTGCAACTCAGCATGGCGCTGCAAGACAAGACGACGCTTGATTGCGTGTTAAAGTAGAAGTGGCACGACCGGCAGGTGTTGAGCATGGTTTCCGCGCGCAGCGGTCAGCATACTCTAATCATTAGAGCTGTAAATGATCATGACCCCGGCAGAATCGGCGCAATGACAATTGTATGACTGAGCTGAGTCTATCTATGGAAACCATATTCGATATATCGGCCGCTTCTGGCATATCATGAGCTGCTCGCATGCATACGCTCTCAGCTGACGCATCGAGAGTATTAACAAATGCGAACATCGCTTGTGCACATACTGCACACATTATATTGGTGTTTAATAGTTAACACATTAGATCGGCGATGCGTCCATATCTAACACAATCCGATTAGACGGATGTTCCATATTTAACGCATAATATATATGTAATATATATATGTATATATCATATAGTATGTGTGTTCCATATTGCACATATTATACATATATATGGATGTTCCATGTTTAACACATCAGATGGGTGATGATCCATATATATTTATATAGTATTCACTCTGGCTTACCACCACGCATTGTGCGATATGTGCCAAGCAACAGAGGCATCCGATTGTCAAATCAGACCGTGATAATCACGACGCGTGTCCCGGCGTGACGGGGCAAACAAGGCTACACGCGAAGCGATTCACAGCGTGAAACACACATACTGCAGGTATGAGCGAAGGTCGCTGCATACACAGACTATATCAGCATGCACCACGTGATTATCTCTACACGTATAGTAATGCATGCTGCATTATGAACACATGCATGTAGGCAACTGTGTCGATAACGCGTACCCTTGGATTATATCGTCTCGAAGCCGAACTTGTGCGTGGTCGTTAGGAACGGATCGTTCGCCGCACGTGCGTATGTATATACTATACTTGCAATATGCTAGCAATAGTCGCACTGACCACTGACAAACACTTCGTGACTTCGTGTATGGTTGGTGTATTATATCCGTGTCGTCCTGAGCTGAGCTTTGGATGCAGCTTGCTCGTTTACACACGCAGATGATACTGGGTTGTATGCATTGATGGAAGAATATGTAGCTCATACGCCATGGCTGTACACGTCGTATCGAATATTGCAAACGTTTCGTACGACGTGCCGTTGTTAAGCCTCCTGTCTTGTCTTATATATACAACTACCGACTTCATACAGGATTTCGGATCTTCCGGATGCGATGCATGTAGATAATCAACCCGGTATCTTCGCAACACGTTGTTGCAATACACCATCACGTATCCATCCTAGAGTAGCGTGTCATACAGTTCATGACCAAGGGTTACAATCATATCATGCATGTATCATCTCGACCGTCGTGTGCCATCACGTATCAGGACTGCCACCGTATGCTACAGTGACACCATTCGTTATTGATGGAACTTTATTAGGTAATCGTACTGGAAGTATTCAGTCTCTTCCTAAATCTCTGAAAACATTTATTACGCTTCCACCGCCTAAGGCGCAATAGCCGAAGGTGTTGACTCTCTCTTTTCATATTTTTCTTATTGGCCGCATTATTTGCAGGGGTCTTCCAAGACATATTGCATAACGTGTAGTGCAGGAACGTATTCGTTCTATCGAGCACCCATACACGACTCGTGGCAGAATTTGGTGAACCAGGCTTCGGACCCAAAATCTTATGCACTGCCATGTCAAAAATAGTGAAACCAATAACATCCCTGCCATGGTGAGCATATAGTGATGGGCAATACAACCCTCCGAATGCCCTGTCGCCAACGACATCCCATGAATACTTGTCGGATGTTTCCGCACGGGCACACATGCCCGCAAAGTGATCCCAATTCGGATGGAGAGCATTGAAGCTCATCCGATCACCGGCATGCGTGTATCTCAGAATGCGAGTAGGTTTCACGTGTGTCTTTGGTGACATGTATTTATCAAAAGCATTTATGACCTCAGGGCGTGTCCTGATGAATGTGTACACTTGTTCTATAATATTACAACAATTGCCGATGTTGAACTGTTCACATTCTAGCATTTTGCTAACGAAGTAAAAACATGCATCTATTCTGCATTCATTGGCGATACTCCACGCCTTGTGAGCACTTTCACAATAGCATTTCTGCGCCCCACTAGTCGACACACCGGCTCCTTTGCCATTATATGTGAAGCTCGACTGTCGCAGCAACATTTCTCCCACATATTCCGATAAGACGCTTGAATGCCCAAGCGCCGCGTCACCCATGGCCTGCATTCGCGTATGTGCAATATTCAGCACATGCGAACTACCCTAGTTTAAAGCTGAAACCGGTTGCAACCTGGAGGATTTCCAGGGGGTCGTGACTCGGTCAGGCCAGAGTTCGCCGGAATAAAATGTCAGAAGCACCATGGTCGTTCGCAGCAGTCTGTTTCATGTCACGCAGGGTGTTAGCTGAGGCGTCCAATAGGGTTCACTCGATAAGCGGCAGCAGCCTGTGTCGCTGTTTGGAGCTCTTGCAACGCGATACCTCACTACACGCCAGCCGCACTTTCCCGAGTGGGTATGCAGGCGCACAAGGCGATCATCATCGGAATACGAGTCCTGTAGCAACTGTGATAGATTTGAGAAATCTGATAATAAAGAAGGAAAGATGAATAGAGAAAAGCTTGAGACGAATATGGCAAGTGCACACGCGCGCGCGCATGGACATCCTTCACGACAGACTTTGGAGCGCGGGAAAACGGAACTATAGTGACTGGAAGTCCGTGTGCTAAATCCTTTAATCCACGGTATGGGCAAAACGTACAACCGACATTCTGTGGCCATCTGGTGCCAACGAAATCGATCGAGGGCTGGATACGCATATCCACACACACACACACTGAATGGCATGCGATCGGCCGACAAAAGCCAGCCCACCATCATCCCAGTGGATGTGAGAAGTAATTCAGGAGCTTTTCAGCTGTACCTCGGACAAATGGAATCGTCTACCCGACCCGGGGGGCGTTTTGTGCCTCTTTCGCATGGGCCGCACAGGGAAATTTTAATTGCGGAAGCATCATTCAAAAAAGGGGAAGAGAGCCATCGATGGGAGAGACTGGTGGGAGGAGGGGGTGAATGCAAAGAGAACGGGAGAGAGAGCAACGAAAGGATTAATGTCATACCGCAAAATACCTGGATACAGACTCGTTACACAGTTTGATTGATGTCGCCGGGACCCTCCGACCGCCCTTTCTTGTTTAACAACTACAGTCACTATGACTGTAGGTTACCGAGTCCATCAGTGTGGCACTCGCATAACGCCAACGACCAACGAGTAGAGCTAAGCAAACCTCGAGATTCTGGATTAATAAGCCAGACTGTACACACCTGTAGCTACCTGATGCCTTGGGTGCGGACTCGACTTTGCTCTTAGGGGAAGGGCTCAGGGACAGTGGTTGCTTGTGCTGCGGGTGTGAAGAAAGGCATGCTCCGGTCTTTATCCGGGTGTCTGTCGTCTGACAGCTCACATGGCCCTCGAACACAGTGCGTAAGGGTAAGAATGAGAGACAGAAGTTGAAGCACGCAGGGCTACTGGACGCGAGTCATCTAGCTATCATCCCAGTGGATGTGAGGAGCAATTCAGGAGCAGGGCGGGGCCGTGACAAGATACCACCAACTCATATTCCCAACCCATATGCAAAGCTACACGGAAAGATGATACGATGTGACCGATCATCGCCCAACAATTGCTGGTCTCTGGGTAATGGAGTAAGCGGACCCTGCTGGCATGCCCCCCAGTGGCTCACGGTCGATGGATGGGACCCACTGGTCCATGGTTATGCCAGGAATGCAGTCACACCACACGCCATGGACACCCCATGGTATGAAACTAAAAACATGTGTGTACCTAAGTGTACCGCGCAAAAATCAAGGGAACACGCAGAACGTGAACTTCACCAGCCTCTGCCTCTCCTTGCAGCAAAGGCAGACGAATTTATATATAGACAAATATTCACACACACACGTCCAACCAGTCACATTACGTACTCATGACCTATTCCGCAACTCAGATGCGGCGAGATCAATTGTTTGTGTGATGAGCACACATCATTTCTAGCGTGCGGCAGCACCTGCCCCAGCACACGAGGGCCACTTCGGGGTTCGGGCCAACGCGGACCATGTGAGGGGGATGATTGGCCCACCGACGGTAAGCCCAGGTAGGCTAGGGCGAAAGTTGGCCCACGCCGGTGAGGCCCTACCTATGCTCTGAGTTGCAGCTTTGATTGGCTCTCGCGGCTGCATCGTTCGAGGACTGTTCGAGGAGGTAGCAAAGTTCACCAATCTCATGAGGTGTCATTACTATTTACCGCTGGATTCAATTATTTGAAGGGCTCATGTTGTGTGCAAATATAATTAATGACTGACACACACTTCTATCCGATTTCGCATTACGTAGCAGTGCGACATGTCTCGACGAAGATATTCATGCACGGAGAACTTCAGTCTCTCGTTTCTGAATAATAGAATTCGGGAGATCGGGATTGTAATTGATCCATCTAAACCGTTCACAAAAATAATTAAATCATCTGCATCAATCCCACGTACAGAAAAGCTACGCAGTTTGTTGCGTACGCAGTGGGTTGCGTAATTTTCGGTATCTGCAAGGATTCATCGCGGTTGAAATCTATAGAAATTTGATTTTCGAAGGTGTAAGATTGCATACGATTGCGTCTCTCTCTTTCTCTCCACTGTCGCAAGCCCGGTTAAACTTTGGACCGTGACCCTGTAAGTCACTCTCCAACAGCGGGTGTGTTCGGTATACTAAAGTATACCGAACACAACATAACTTTACATATGCATCATAATACGTGTTAGGAACAACATATTTTTCGCGCGAGCAAGATCCGTCCAGGATCTGGGATGCTGGGCGGTTCTTGTGAGGGGGGTGATGGGTGTGAGTCGAGCCAGCCATCTCGACCCACGCTCGGCAGGGACGCATACTGCACAGCATGAACATATCACGCATATCATATACGCATATTGCTTGCAGGGCTAGTCATGATCATCAGCATGGGTGAAAACTGTGAATCTGCATAATGTTTATCTAGGCGGTAGTTTTTGCATTTGGATGAGTTTGTTTGTTTGCTGTGCCTTTGACCTTTCCATTTCCATTGTGAGATGCGAACCTTACAACAAAGTTTCTGATACCTCTCTATATATACGCATAATAAACATATAGTGAGCGTCTGACAGTGCATTATTACCCCTAGCAGAAACGCGGATGGCAACCGCGTCCTGAAACCTCCAAAAGATGCGGTATAGGTTATCATTCCCGGCAATAAGGGTGTCTATATTCTCAGCAAGAATAGCTGATAATGTTAGACACAAACAAATTGCGTTTGATTAATACCTCGTTACATTAATCAGTAGTTTGCTGCACTCTGGGTCAGTTCGGGCGGGCAAGCGCTTGGTGATAACTTGAATTTTCATCGTTAATAACTAACAAGCATCACTGTATTTTCCCTCGACTGCAATATTTTGCGTATGCGACTGTACAAAACGACATATTCTGTACAATGTGACATGGATGGGGGAAGCAAATCCATAATGACAAAGGAAGCGCTATCTTTCGTCGCGTCACACAACATATAAATGATGTGCAAGATGCCGCATGCTCACTGCCATTTATCATACTTACTAGCCATTTTCGATAACGATAATCCGATTTCCAATGTCCCTGCATGCAATCAGATATTGGAACATCTGCATAGTCGGGATTTTCAGGTAAAAAATGGAACGAAATACCAATACACACGATTTTGATCGATTTCAGCCATCACAAAAATACGACTCCCACGCCATAATAAGACACACTGGCATGCTTAAAAAACAGTTTGCATAAATGTTCACATTACCGTTTACTTTCACAATGATTACAAAATGGCCGTTACAAATGCATTCCATCTGAGTCATGGAATCGGTCTACTATAATTTACATAAATCGACATATATAGACAGTTAAGCAAATGTGGCATGTAACACAAGGACGCAGGCTGGCACAAATCATTCGCATATGTACAACGCACACAATGATTTGTTTCTTCGTACGCAGATGGATGCACACCAACTTCATGCAAGTCTGCAGGGCATAAACAAGACCGATGTGATACCGATATGCTTATTATGCGCCAAACATTTTCATGAAGGTATTTGGGCAATTATGCCATCATAACCCCACGCTATTCACTGTGGGTACTCGTGCATCAGCCGTGGTTCAGGTTCTACTGCCTCATAGTGCAACTCCTGGTCGTCTGTTTGGCTCGGTTCCGAGGGACCAAAGCACTTGGTGATGGCATTTAGACAGTTCCCAATGACGCCTTGCTCGAGACGCGCCATGCGTCTAGTCAGATCCTCAATCTGCTTGCCACACCCCGCATTGCACAGAACCCCCAACAATTGTTCATCAGAACCTCATCAAAAGCAATAGCGATATGGGTTCAAGTAGGCAACACACAAGTGAGAGACTGCCACTTGGGCTCAGGGAAAATGATCAAGAGGGAACGTCAATTCCAATCACCTAGTGGCGAATGGCCAAAAGTAGCCAAAAGGAAATCACACTGGAAACACAATCGCGGCGCACATGAACACCATTGCTTCCCCTTGTTGTGCTGGGCCCCCCGAATTTGAGTGGGCAGCCCAAATTTGAAGCCATCCTCCATATATTGAACGGCACGAGGCACGCCAACCCAAATCTGGTCTATGTGGGCTTCAGCACCGACATGGAATATATGCGGGGTGGACGAGCGGCTAAAGCAGTGACCAGAATTCTACGGAACCGGAGGGATAACACCCCTCGTTGGCTCAGGTGTTCAAACCGCTTGAATCTGCTTAAGTCTCTGAGGCCGAGGATTGGGGCCCACCCGTGGGAACCGGGTGGGGGGGGCATGTGCCTTCGTACAGGGCTCTGAGACAGAGGGGGAGGTGGGATGGGGTGGATTAGTTGGTATGGTGCATGGGCATTTGTCGCACACACCTCGCTTGCAACTTTGGTTGCAGCAGTGGCGGGCGGTGGCTGGTTGGGTGGTAGCGTGCGAGGGCGCCGGAGAGGGATGGTGAAGGGGGGCACAGTGGGCTGGGTTGCGGTGATGTGAGGGAAGAGGGGGGAAACAGGGATGCCGCGTGTGATCATTTCGGTATCACTGTCGGGCATAGTGGAAGGCAGGAGTGGGTTGGCAGGAGGTGGTGGCGGGGGGTTGGTCGCGGCACCCTTTAGTTAGTTGGTCGCTGCGTGGGCTGAGATTCGGCATGGCGGAATGGGAGGGAGGGCTTTCGTTAGGTCTGTTGGTATGAGGTGGATGACGCCCTGAGAGATCAGGATCCGTGTCAACAACATAGCGTGGAGGGCCCTGGTCGGGTTGGTTGGTATGAGGTAGATGACGCAGGCACGGGGGGCAGTGGGGGCCGGTGGAGGAAACTAGTACTCTTTCATTCACCACAAACTGCAGAGGGTGCTCTTCCAGGTGGCCAAGTCTGCTTATCCGTTGGCCTCGACATTGCACAATGACTTCGTGGGCTACCTCACTTACTCGACAAACCATTGTCCGGACGTGGCAGTGCTGGATGCACAGGGGCCCAATCAGCATGTGCTGTTTGATGTGGCCACAGCGCGGCCGATGTCGGATGCGCACCTGGGGGCGGCCATGATGGCCCTAGGGGCGGCAGCAAGGAAGGTGGAGGAGAGCAAGGTGGCGACGTCTGAGGGCATGCGCCTGGTCCAGTACCTTTCTGCGTGGAGGCATGTGCGGAGCTTGGTCCTGGAGCCGTTGGATGCCTAAAGGAGACCCAGCAGCGCTTCAGGGAGCGGCGATCAATGGAGGAGAATGTGGGAGAGGAAGTGGAGGTGGATGACGATGGGCATGCGGATGAGGACAAGGAGGTGGCACTTGGCAGTTGGACAGGGCGGAAGGGGAAGTCCGGGTGCTCGCGTGAGGGGTTGTGGGGCTGATTATTAGAGTTGCTTGGCATCGGGCTGATGGAGGGGGTGCGAGGGGAGGTATGGAACCCAAACGGGATCGAAGGGAGGGGGATCAACAGGAGGAGGTGGAGAGGTTGGCGCTAATGGATGGGTCTTGGGAGGACGTGATCGAGGAGACAGACTAGGCTACACAGGCCGCGCAGGATGGGCATGGTGGCGGGACACAAAGGTCTGGGGGAATGCGGCATGGGCAGTCCGGGCAGACTTCTGGTGGGGCAGGCGAGGCGGGAAGGATGGCGTCACGGGTCTTGGAGAGATATGCGGCAGGAAGCGGAGAATATTCGGGCGGTGGAGGGACGGGAACTGGATACCGCGGAGAATATTCGGGCGGTGAGGGACGGGGACGCGGAGAATATTCGGGCGGCGGAGGGACGGGGACTGGATACCGCGGAGAATATTCGGGCGGTGGAGCGACGGGGACTGGATACCGCGGAGGTTTGGCCTCTGTGGGCGCGAGCGGGCTCAGCCAAGCGGCCTCGTCGCAGCCCCTGAGCCAAGCGGCCTCGTCGCAGCACCTGAGCGTCCAGGACATCTTTGACAGAGGGGGATGACCTCTTACTGCCGGCCCAGAACACGAGGTTGGCACTCGGGAGCAGAGCAGGGCATCAGCAGAGCAGGCGATGGTCTCGGCCGAGGAAGGGGTGGCCATCTTGATGGGGGCAAGCGGGCGGGTGACTCAGCTTCTTGAGTGGGGTGCTGGCACGGGGGGAACTGGTGCGGAGGGTGTTGAGCGAGGTGTGCGTCGAAGGGTGGCGGGTGGGGTTGACACATGCCGGGCCCCTCAAAGCCCGGGGGCCCACCCCGACAGCGATGCCCATTTACAACAGGTCGCACGGTGACAAGAGGCGGGATCTGCCCGAAAGCTCCCACAGGGGTCGTCGCTTCGCTTCCCCTTCCATCGGGCAGCCAGCCCTTCTACAACGATGAGCTGGGGACGCGCACACGAGTGCGCATGAGACGACTCTCACACAAGCTCACGGACAGGCTGTCCCACCCCAACCCCCTGGGTTGCCTAAATACCTGACCCGCTTGAAGCGCCGACGTGCATACCATATCGAGAGCTATATCACATCGACGCAACCTATAGCACTTCCCTCGACTCCAAGCGCAGCTCAGAAAACCTGCATCTCTTTGCTCGACGGGAGAAACCCGCACCGGAGGCGCAGTGCCCAGAGCTGCACCCACTTGTGTGAACAGCCAAAGAACCCTTCTGATGACTTGTATACAGAGTCGTCAGAGACCCCTCAAGCAGCTCTTTCCGTTGTAAGATTGGAACAATTCAGACGCATCACAGAAGTTTACATGCACGCCGTACCCTGCAGTGCAGATGTTTGATCAAAGTAGGGCAAGGTCCATTTACATGGGCCTTGTAATGAAAAGACGCGAGAGTTGAGGGACAGGGCCACCTCGAGCTCTTGCATATGAATCTTCCCGATCAAGAACTCCTTGTTCTCCCGCACTGTTCGCTGCACCAGGCTGTCGCCACGAACCCGGACGTCAACCCTATTCCATATTTCTTCCGGCAAAGTCCTCCTCTACACCCGGATTATGAAGCAGCTTAGACAAGCCGAAGCAAGCGATGCGACGAAAACCACTTTTAGATCTTCTACAAAAGCGACCCCCACGGTTTTAGTCATGACGGCTGCTGGCGCAGCGAGGGACGGTGCAGCACGAGGCGCCTCACGAGCGGGAGTTCTTCTCAGCTTCGAGCTTCTTGGTCAAGTCCTGCTCCACGCGGCTCAGTGTCTGCGATGACGTGTCCAGTTTGTCCTGTGGCCGGCCGCCTCCCAGACCAAACGGTCGCCCCGCTCAGCAGCCCACAGCCAACCTGCTCAAAGCAGAAGCCCACCCCTCAGCCCAGGCCCCTGAGGCAGGCCCGAGGCAGGCTTCTCCTCCGCCCAGCACTCCTTCGGCATCCCTCCTTGGTGTCGGCTGTCGGTGGCTCGACATGCATCCAGTGCCCGGACCTGTGTCTGAAGTCCAGGGCTTGGACACTCCCCGCACAGGTGCGATGCATGTTGTCCGGGTTCTTATCCGTGAAATCGAGTGTCCCGAAATCAGTTCATACAGCCCGGTGCTCGGGCACCTTCCTGTCCAGCCTGTTACCGGCAAGAGTGATTGCGCTACCTGGACACGTGTCAGTAAAACCCAGTGCCATATCTGTCACAAGTCTATGAGGACAGGCGCCGGGATGTCTGTGAGTCTCAACTCCGGTCCTCAGATAATCTCCGTAAAGCCCAGCCCTTGAGTACCTGTCTATAAAACCCATCGCCCTGACACGCGTACGTATGTACGACGCCCGAATCCTAAACCTGGTTGCTCACACGTGTTCATGCCAGGCGGCGCCATCCACCAACCCCTAATAACATCTCGGTATGTGATGCGTGAAAGCGCACACGTAGTTTGGCGGGCTGTGCATACATTCTCCACAAGTGGCACGCCTTTGGGCGAGTCAGGAGTTAAGACGAAGCGCGCGCGGTCCGAGCTCACTCGGCCTCTTCGCTTGGATGCCGCCAAGCAGAAGAGCTCAAGTGAGCCCGGCTGCGAGCATATCGCGCGCGGTCCGAGCATATCGCGGTAGCTCGACAGCAGCAGGGAGGAAGGGAGGGAGACAGCAGCAGAGAGGGAGGGAGGGAGGGAGGGAAGGACCTGCATGAGCATGAGATGCTGCTGCTCGCGGAAGAGCTCTTCCTGCGCAACTTATTCAAGAAAGTTATACACAAACATGGAACCGAAGCACGTGCGGAAGGACAGGATAAAGCAGGTAGGTCCTGCTGGACGCCGGAGGGCACGCTCAAGGGGTACCTGCAAGCACTCTGATACTTGATCCAGCATTCCCTGCAATAAGCGGGCTCAGGCTCAGTCCCTTAGCGCTCGCAGGAACCGAGTGTGAAGCACAGGAGCACAACAAAAGTCCAACTGTTTGTTCAACAACGTGGAAGGGGTTCTTGTCATTCTGTCAGGCGTGGTTTGTACCAACCAGAGCGTGAGTTAGGATAGAGGTTGAGTGACGAAAGTGAACCTCGATTTTTTCCTCCGTTTGCGAGTTGCATTGCCTAATGTTTTGCTCAATGGAATCCTGAATCTTCGCGAACTCCTGCGCGGATTTCACCCAAAGTCGCAGGTGCTTGAAAACACGGCGCAGTTTGATGATAACAGGAGTAATGACAGGAACATACCGAAGCCCTTCCTTGACAAGGCTGGATACGTGAGTATGAAGAGATAACTGAGAAGACGCCTAGATATAGGGCTCAATGTGTTAATTATTTATATGTGCAAGACATAAAAGTTTGCGCGCGCGAACATAGGCAAAAATGCCTGATGCAAGAGTGAGAAAAGCATCGGAAGCCAACAAGAGACGCAATCGCACTCTTCGTGTGAAAAAGTGCTGGAAAGTTTTGTGTAGAAGACAGCGTTCTTCGAAAAGCCCAGTACATCAGGTTTGCTCTCCGAAGTGTACAAGTGTCCTGAACATCTACAGGTAGGTGCGATGTGTCTTGCTTAGTTTCAACATCTGCGCAGTCTCCTTTACTTATCCGGATACCGACCTGTATCGCTGGGGTAGAAGTGACGTTGCCGAAGGCATTATTCATTGGTTGCTCGCTGAGATCGAGTTCTCGGGGTGGCAGGTTATCAGGGCTGTCTTCCGTAAGACGACGTTCGAATGCACCAACCTGTTTGAGCGACACCGTGAAAAAAGGCAGCGATGCTAGGAAAACATTTCAATGGCTCAACCAAAGACGGATACAGAACTGGACAACGAGTCTCAGTTTTCATACACCGTGCGCTTTTCCGACCCACTCCACCGCGAACGCACTCATAGGACTGTACCTCTTTCTTTATCGAGTCAACAAGGTCTTGAGTCTGATTTTCACAAACGTTCTTGACACCAGAGCGAATAGCACTGCGCGACCTGTGGAAAAACTCCGGTGAGTCAAGGTCCTCGGTCTCATCTTCGGCTAGTCCAGTTACAGATGGATTCGGTAGCGGGTTATCCACAACATTGACTTCGTCCACACCGACTTCGTCCACACTGACTTCGTCCGCGTCACTGCGCGCGTTTTCTGTTTCCATATGTTGTCGTTCGTCTGCAGTCTTCCTGTCTGATCGATTACAGGCAACTTTCTCAAAAATGGTCGACGTAAAAGTAATCGAATCTTACCAGTGCAGTCTAGCCCGTGGGAAAGGAAATTCTCTTCTCTCGTCTGCACTTCAACCCTCACTAACAGTCACTTGACCTCGCCTGTCTGGCGTGTTTGCCGATCGGATGGTGGATGGTGTCACACAACAATCGAATATAAATGGGGACATAAAAATTATACCAGGACAGTCGATCTAAAGATCTCCACTAGGCCTGCGACCGAATATTTGACGTCATTTTGCGATCGGACGGCACTCGACTGGCATGATGCGATTAGTAAGCACACCGACGGTTTCAGATGACAACTCCTATATAAAGAGCCATGTTCCCAAATCCGCACCCAGACTACACATGTAACAACGACACACGACAGGGTATAATCCATGCATATATATTTCGTATTCCATAACGAATTGGGTTGTCCAATAGGCACCATCACCATTCAAAAGGCCGCGGAAAAACGATCCAGAAAAATTATACAAGTAACGAAAATAGATCACTAGAATGGAAGTTCGCCTCCTTCAAACACATGGCATTTTCCGGCTTTGGCTAGGCGCGATTTGGCTGGGAAAACATTGCGAAAACAGAATGTCTATCATGTAAAACTGTTTTTTTTTCTCGAATCTGGAAAAATGATTCTAATGATCTTTGCAGTTCGTGCAAGTGTCAAACTCGCCTAGACAACAGAAGTCAATTTTCTACACCCACCCTCCCGCGGACTTTTGCAACAAGATGGACATTTTACGTCCACGTCGGCCTAGCGAAAGAAATGGCTGCCGAATTTTGCGAGAAACTCTATAATATCATACACATGCTCATTAGAATTTAAAACCATGATATATCTCAGTTGACTGCAAATTGAATTGAATTGAATTCTGAAATTTGAAATATATAGTGACCGATTTTTGATCGAAAGAAATATGTTGGCATATGCACTGAAATTTGGGATCTTACTTTGTGTTGCCTATTCCTTATGGACCTTACTCGAACTTTCAGATCGGGGTTCTAGAGTTCATATCTCCCCCACCGTCCTCGGGCAGCGAATTCCTCGTGCGGTGCATGTTTTTCCGACCGTTCTCCGTACGACCCATGTAAAAGGTAAACGCTCCGTTTGCGCGAGACTTGGTTTACACGTTGTGTCTTGGTCCGTTCTAGCGTGTCGTGCTCCGTGCATTGACTACAAATGTACCGCAATCTGATAGCGGAAGCATGCAAACGTGAAGGACACACAGGCAGGTAATGAAGTAAGTGGGCAAACACTGCTGTCGTCGGGAGTGCTGTTGTGCGAGTTGCCGTAAAGTCTTGTCCTGAGAGGGGGCGGGTGTCACAGAAGAGCAAACGTCGGAATGGACTCACACTGTTCCCGCCGCCCTACCTTCGCCGGTGGTCTCTCGTTTGATCGGCTTCCGGGTTCCGCCGCTACCGCCCATGCGAGAAAGCTCGCAGCTCACTTGCGATGATACAGTGAATGTGCCCGACAAAGTGTATTGGCATACCCCTAGAACCTGGATCATTGACGCCTATCCTGATGCGAATATGAGCAATCTCTTGTCCACAATGCCGCCGAAGTTAAGGTCTCGACCTTGGAAAGCCGCGCAGTACTTCAGCGACGGCACAGGCTTAATAGCCCAAGCCGATCCCGTGGTGGTCGGGAGCGGTTCGCATGTGGGCGGCAGCAACGAGAAAGCGGACAGAAACAATGCCATGGTGAAGCTCGACCACAGCCGGGCCGACTTAAAGATATTGTCCGTGCCGCCCAAAGATCTTGACTGGGTCATGCGCCGCTTACCGCATCCAAAGCTGACGCCGCCCTTACAGCCCTATTACCCACTTTTCAGCTTGCAGTACTGCCGCCAGGCACAGTATTATCCCCGTCGAAGCCGATATAATAATCACTGCTTCTTCGAGCCCAGTAAGCTTCGGTCCTTTCAGGTGAGGAGAGGACTCCAAAAAGCGACACCTCCGGCAGCAATTGCTATCCTGAAGTCCCAGAGCTCAAGCTGTTGAGCCCTATATGGTGCTAGACCCTACACCGAGGCATCGTGCATCAGCCTCCTGAGGAGAGTCAGATAACAACATAAATTCAGCAAGGATAAGGGCATCGAGTCGTCGTCCCCCACACAAGGTCAGGGATTCCAATATGCACTCTTCACCGCGGCCTCGTGCGTCGTCCCCCATCGAAAGGTCAGGGAGTCCAATATGCACTCTTCACCGCGGCCTCGTGCGTCATCCCCCGCCGAAGGGTCAACGAGTCCAATATGCACTCTTCACCGCGACCTCGTGCATTGTCTCCCACACAAGGGTCAGCGAGTCCAATATGCACTCTTCACGGCGGCCTTAGGCGTTGTCCCCCACACAAGGGTCAGGGAGTCCAATGTGCACTCTTTACCGCGGCCTCGTGTGTCATCCCCGCCGAAGGGTCAGGGAGTCAATATGCACTCTTCACCGCGGCCTCGTGCGTCATCCCCCCAAAGGGTCAGGGAGTCCAATGTGCACTCTTCACCGCGGCCTCGTGTGTGTCCCCCACACAAGGTCAGGGATTCCAATATGCACTCTTCACCGCGGCCTCGTGCGTCGTCCCCCATCGAAGGGTCAGCGAGTCCGATATGCTCTCTTCACCTCGGCCTTGTGCGCCGTCCCCCAGAGAGGCGTCAGGGAGTCCAATATGCACTCTTTGCAGCGGCAATTTGCGATACATATAGGAAGTCTATGCGCCATATATAGGGGCACCGTGTATTACCCTTTGCAAAATGCGTTAAGGAGTCGAGTCAACACCTTGCTAAGGCGCTTCATTCGTCACTCCTCACGGAACAGTCCAAGAGTCCTATAAGCACGATCGCAACCCCCACCGAGGAGTCAAGAATTTTACGTACACCATAAACCGAGACTCTCTTCGTTCCTGTTTCTCCACGAAGGAGTCCAGGTGCCCGCCTGATTCGATTTGGGATTTGTATGATGCAGTGTGACGCAAGCGCTCAGAATCGGACCTCTGCCTCTATCCGTGCAGCGAGCCTCAAGGAGCTAGACTTTTTGACGGATGTTCAGGAGCAGCACACGGACGTTGTAACTGGGCGCAACATCACCGTTGCCATGCAGGTGAGCGGGCACATGAGAAAAACCATATTTCGATGAAAGTTGTATTATCTGAGCTCGAAATTGTGATGGTGTAGTTCTCTGCAACAAAGGTCCGCAGATCCAAGGGGAGAACGGTTTGAGGAGTCGGTTGGTCTCCCGCAAAATGCCCATCACTTCCAAGCGGACTGCAAAGCTCTTTTGCCAGGCGCACTTGCGCTCGCCTCTTTCACCTCTTGTCACGTGCCGTTCTTTTTCATTTAAACGTTCACAAATAGTGCAAAATTTATACTTACAGTTACTGTCGAGCACGAGTCAACAAGCACGAGTTTGTCACGACGGACGAGCTCGCGAAGGAGTGTTCTTGAAGGGGAGGATCTTCGATTCCAAAGTTCTGCCACAACGGGTGTCGGCGCTAGAGATGGTGGAGCGGCTCCGCAAGGGGAAGCTCAAGTTCCGCCCGGTATGGGATTACTAACGCCTAGGAAGGGTTGGCATGAACATTTGGATCCAACTGCAAAAGGACAAGTTCTCTACCGTGAAAGACGTTTTCGGTATGCTGTGCCCTGGGATGTGGATGGTGAAGGTGGACGTGGAGCCAACGTACCCATCTTTGCCGGTGACGTCTCGGTATTGGGAGGCGCAGTGCTTCCCGTGGGATGGCATGCGCTACAAGGACACCCGCAAGCTCTTCAATAATAGGGCGTTGCGAGGCATTTTTATGCGGTACATACGGGCGATCGTCGCGTGTATGTATGCGCAAGGGGTGCCTTGTGTCGGCTACCTTGATGATTTATTGATGGTGGCGGCGACGAAGAAGGGGGACACCGAATTCATGTACCTGTTGAGTTTTTGTCGATGTTGGGGTTCCAAGTGAAACGGGTGAAGTGTGAGGGCCCCGCGCTGGAAATGGAGTGTCGATGCTGGGGCCGGGCGCGACACGGGACTTGCGGTTAGTGGACTTTTGGCAACACTATTGTATATTGTCCCTATGGTTCTATTCTCTATGACGATTGATCACAGACTGCACATATAGTGTATTCATCATCTCTGACGGAGTGAGTGAAAAGTTGGCCACATGTGCCTCCCACCCAGTTTCCTGTGCATACCCATGTATGGCACTGGCGGCAGCAGTCGATACATCCGATGCATAGTGTATCATACGTGCATTGCCCGCATGAGTATGCCGTCATTCCATCGAGAAGCTCTATGTCTTTCCCGCATAGATCACAAGGCACATCGCTTACTTGCGAGCAAAACTCATAGTGAGTACTACTCTGTGGCAAGCGGGTGAGTGAGCCTTTGATACAAAGAGCATAGTGCTCAATGCAATAGTAGTCCGAGTGCAATACTAAGGGCACAGAGCTCGGAAGCTTACTGTACATTGTGTGGCAATTAGATACCCCATGCCTAAGAACACTATACACAGGGCACAAGGTGGGGAGAATGAGCTGTCCGTCCCCCTTCATATTGTTCAAATGCCAGTTCAAAAAGCATATGTAGTCACTGTACAAGGTGCTGTGCACATGACGGCATGCATGATCAATCCGTGTTCGGGACGTTGTGCTGGGGGTAAGGGTAGACCGAGGGCTGCCCCAAGAACACTCACATGGGAGACTTGTGCAGTCCGGGCCTTTTACTTTGTACTCCCTTGGCAAAAAGCCTATGCCATATCTGAAAGACTTTTTGAAAATCAGTCTGACCGAGCCAGCACCGGTCCAACCTAAAGAAAGACCGATTTTCAAAAAGTCTTTCAGATATGGCATAGGCTTTTTGCCAAGGGAGTACAAAGTAAAAGGCCCGGACTGCACAAGTCTCCCATGTGAGTGTTCTTGGGGCAGCCCTCGGTCTACCCTTACCCCCAGCACAACGTCCCGAACACGGATTGATCATGCATGCCGTCATGTGCACAGCACCTTGTACAGTGACTACATATGCTTTTTGAACTGGCATTTGAACAATATGAAGGGGGACGGACAGCTCATTCTCCCCACCTTGTGCCCTGTGTATAGTGTTCTTAGGCATGGGGTATCTAATTGCCACACAATGTATAGTAAGCTTCCGAGCTCTGTGCCCTTAGTATTGCACTCGGACTACTATTGCATTGAGCACTATGCTCTTTGTATCAAAGGCTCACTCACCCGCTTGCCACAGAGTAGTACTCACTATGAGTTTTGCTCGCAGGTAAACGATGTGCCTTGTGATCTATGCGGGAAAGACATAGAGCTTCTCGATGGAATGACGGCATACTCATGCGGGCAATGCACGTATGATACACTATGCATCGGATGTATCGACCGCTGCCGCCAGTGCCATACATGGGTATGCACAGGAAACTGGGTGGGAGGCACATGTGGCCAACTTTTCACTCACTCCGTCAGAGATGATGAATACACTATATGTGCAGTCTGTGATCAATCGTCATAGAGAATAGAACCATAGGGACAATATACAATAGTGTTGCCAAAAGTCCACTAACCGCAAGTCCCGAGTGACTCTACAACGGGAGGAATGTGGTGTTGCACCGCGACGTCGTGGACGAGGATGCGTTTCGCACCGCGTCGTTAGGCACGCTTGACATGGGCAGACCGTGCGCGGACGACTACTTCCTTCTGCCGTGGCGGGCCCTATGGGCGATGCCGCGGCGGGAGTGGTACCCGTTCACAAGCAAGACGACGGAGCCCATCAATTGCTTGGAGCTCTTCGCCGTTTGGTGGGTGTCGGCATTGTGGGCGCATTAGATGGCGGGGTGGACGCTAGTTATCAGGATTGATAACCATTGTGCGTTGGCGTAGGTGGACAAGTTCTGGGGGCCGCAAGATATTTTATCTTTGCGTAGAGCGCGGCATGCGGGAACTTACACTATGCACTTTGTACAGTGTGAATCACTCTCCGGTAATCAGCTGATGGCCGTCACCTGTGGCTCAGCTAGGAACCCTAAACCCGAACGGGTACTTGGCCATTCCGTCTCTCTCTCTCTTATTCACTTGAGTATATTACCCCGTTCATCACCACACGGTGTAGTATCTCGCACGACATCCGCCTACGGCCGTACTACATCACGTCCAAGGACAACCTGCTCGCAGACCTCGTGTCGCGGCTCTAGCTGAGGGATTTCCATTTGTAGAGGGCATTTTAGACACAGCTAATTCTGTGGAGGCAGGACCGCAACGATTGGATGTTCTCCCCGATGATGTTCCGCGAAGTGGACGAGGAGTACGGGCCGTTCAAAGTAGACGCGTGCGTAGAGGAGCTGCTGGAGGAGTTGGCGACGGCGATGGAGGGGTACCAGGCCGCCATGTACGCGAAGAACACGCAACATTCATACAACGCGGGCGTCAAAGTGTTTGTGACATTCTGTGTCTGGTTTGCGTGCCTGGAGACCCTGTCGCCGCTCCTCCTGGCATCGGACGTGACGCTCGCACGGTTCATCACGTTCTCGATGTGGCTCGTGCAGCCGGGCACGATAAAATCCTACTGGTTGGGGGTGAGATCGTTGCACCTGCAGCACGGGCACGAGCGGGTTCCCATATCGCGGCGGTACTGGGTAGCCAGTGGCGCAGGGGGTGCGCAGGACGTGGGAGAGGCCGGCGAAGCCGGATATGCCGGTGACGCTGCAAAACCGGGGGGAGATGGCGCGGATGGCGAACCGGGCAACCATCACCGGGCTAGCGCTGCGGGCTGCGATCCTCCCAGCTTTCTTCGGATTTTTGAACGCACATGATGGGAGGAATAAGGTGCGGATCAGGGTGCGGCTCAGGGTGCGAACGCGCTTGATTGAGCATGTGACGGGCTTCTCCCCCTCCCCTTCCCATGTGGCTTGGGTGTGCTTGTAGGCTGTCAGATGAGCGTCCACAGGACAGCGTTGGTCGGCGGCTACTCAGCATGTGCACGTGCCCGAAGCCAGGCCTCTCGAGCTAAAAGTAGAGAGGCCCGGCTTCGTGGCGGCACGGCTTGTGGGAACCTAGGCGGAGCACTAGGTCGCTCTGGTAGAGCCAACTTCAAATAAATTGCCTGGAAGCTAGGTGTACTCGGCTTGGGCACTGTTCCACCTGGCAATGACTAGACAACCACTTTCTGTCACACACTGAGTTGGAATAGCCGAAGGGGACACAGTAATATTTGGAATGAAAGATATACGTGCTTGTGAGTCCCTTGCTATTCGTGTGGTTTTGTGGAGGAGGGGGGGAGAAGATGCTTGAACAATAGCTTGTATCATTATTCACCTCCGGGACCTCCGAATCCCGCGGCCATTTGCAATGAATGGAATTTGCGAATTGGTTTCATTTCCGGGAATGATTACAGTTTCTGAATGCACTTCCGCGATCACTTTCTCCACCCGATATTTGCCAATTTACAATTGTCTGGCATCATGCTTCCCAACACTCCTTTGTGGCCTTCAGCTTCACATCTCCCCCCTGTGCATCCCTGGTGTGGGGCCTAGGCGTGCCACAGACTTGAGCATATGCACATGCTCACTGCAGGGATTCTACCACAAGTGCAACAACCGAACAAGCCGTCTTTTCTGGAGTGACTCGTGCTTCCATTCTCAGCATACCGACGAGAACGCCACGTATGCAGCTAGCCGATTCTGGAGATCCGCCGAGAAGAGCTTTATGCAACCAATTGATAAAATTAAGAAAGGCAATTCCTAACGCCTCCATGTCGAGACACTAGCATTGCTGGCGGTAACCGTTCCGCGCCGCCCCCGGGATGAGCGCGCCACTCCGCGCCCATCTCATTGCATGACCTCCGGCACGAGGCTCCTTGCTGGAAAATGAAATGAACTCTAGGCTTTTGCATACATTGAACTTCATGAACTGCTGAAAAAGGCAATGCGTTTCTTGGCGAATTCTTGTTGCCGCGCAGACGACAGGGTGGATGGAGGTGGTGGGGTGGGTGGAGAGGTGGTACAGAGTCCAAAGTGTTCTCATTCGCACAGAGCTTTTCATTTCCACACTTCGTTGTTGAGGCATTTCCCAGGTGACCCCCCCTGGTACCCCGCCCTATGAGCGAATGCACTGTATAGCTGAGAGGCGCGGTGATCATTAGATTGGCAGTTTAAGGAGATGCATGCACAGCTGAGGAAAGCAATGGGTGAGAGATGGAAGGGAGGCGTATATCATCGCCGCTCTTTTCAATGCTTTGGTTTAATGTGAGATGAATGGGAGAAGGGCAGATCCTCAGGGATTCTTACTGGCATGCTCTCGATGTGGTGCGCGGGAGGTGGGCAGAATGTTGATGTTTCTCGACGATTTGAAGGCGCACCCAGAGATGAAGATTCATACGGCACCGGACAAACTCGGATTTGTCGAGAACTTTATGGACTTCGTGGGATTGAACAGCAGCCGCCGAATATTTGGAAACGTGCGATCAGATGAATTTTGGGCCCCTGCAGCAAGTGCCTGCTGCTGCCCAAGTGGCATCGCCATGCGGAATGCTGCCACTATCCTCAAGCACAGCGTAATGCCCGTCTGCCCAGGATCCATGTTGCTCATGGCTTTTATTCCTTTGCATTCTGCCTCTGCCACTAGCACTAGCACTACCTCAACCTCTACTAGTTTCTACCAGTCCCTCTACCACCACCGGCACCGAGCTTTGAAGACCGGCCCCACCATTCCTTGACAGTTTTGCCCCACCATTCCTTGATAGTTTTGCGCCGCCATTCCTTGACA